>JBCAUI010442173.1:0-13976 GCA_038406195.1 Haplosyllis anthogorgicola
GGGGTCTGTCATCCAATGTCCGATGGGGGGGGGGGGTTCTGTCAGCCAATGTCAGATGTGGGGGGGTCTGTCATCCAATGTCAGATAGGGGGGGGGGTCTGTCATCTAATGTCCAATGGAAGGGGGCGGGGGTCTGTTCCCGAGATACATTTTACAGTCTCCCAGATCTGAATTCGCCACTCGAAGCTGGTCCCCCGCTAGGGGGACCGGCTTAAAAATTCTTTCAGGGGTGAAAGGTCCATAGAAATGTTATTTGTTTGGCACCTGCACGTTCATATGCAGTTGGACAGCAGATTTGCCTTTTATATGGACATTGGCTACATGTGACTTTTGATTTTATTTTCATTTGTGTTGTGCAGACAGTCTAGTCACATCTGTCTGAAATTTTATCAACCAACTTCTACGGAGATGAAGCATTCTAAATAGAAGCCGTACCAAATTACCTCTGGGAAAGCTATTGGCGGCTGGAGGTCACTGGCGTTTCGTGCGGTTCCTATTTGGTTAACTTCAACCATTTGTTTCTCCAAAGTTGACTATTTATAGTTCTGGAGTTATAGTCTGTTACCTGTCCCTTCCAAGGATTGGTCAGTTGTGTTCGAGTCTATCGCTCCGTATGTACCACCCTACGGTCTGTCATCCCAACACACACAAGTGAAAAAAATGTTTCACCTGACTTCATCACAGGAAAATTTCAAACAGAATTCGAAATTTTTGCCTTATCAAAGAATCTGAATTTTATTTCACATTTTCCTATGTTCAACTGCACAGTTGAATGGAGATATGTGCATGTATACAATTTAACTTGTTTAGATCTGAATCAATGCAAGGGATTGTCCAGTTTTGTTCATATTTCCACGTTTGTAGATTAAAAAATTGATTTCAATTTCTCTCCATTGGCCCGTGTTAAAAACTGTTGTCAGTGTTAACTTATTGCCTCCTAACGAGGCAGTGTTTACTTTCGTATCACACCCCTGCTGGGTGAAAAAGTGAAGAAAGTCCAATAAAAAGTCCACAAAAAGTCTGAAAAACATCATGCAGAAGATATTTCTAGTCTATTTTTTTAAAAAAAAATCAACATTCAAAAATAAGTTCCGTTGTTGTTGTTGTTGTTGCTGGTTGTGCTTCGGGGCGGGGAGGGGGTGTGCAGCGTTGATCTGCCAAGCTTTCCTCCTACAATCCCCCAATCCCACAGTGAGTCATGCCAACACACACACTTGTATTACAAATGTGTTCTGTTTCTCTCTCACACCAAAGATTTGGCTTTGATAAGTGAAGAAAGAAGGGACATTCCATCCCCAAGGCTGACCAAGTTTGAACAGAGCTTTGACCTCATACTCTCCTACTGTGAACATGGGACAATGTCCAGTGTTCACAATAACTTCCACTCCACATAAAGAGACATGTAATGGCTTATGGCATAATTAAATTACCCAACATAGTCAACTGATGAACTATTGAAACTTAGATTGGTTCTTGGTCATGTTTTTAGTCAAATGGCTGCCTTATTCTGGATACTTGGGTCTTACTCTGGACCAATTGTTCTTGGGCTCTGAGGGGATCTTTACTGGTTTAAGCCCATCAAATCCTGAATGTGTATCGACAACGTATTACTGAATTTACAGAAACAAATACAAGCAGCACGGTAAATTGGAGGTATAAAAGTTTCTGCAGTGCGTGCGTGCGACTGGGTTTATACAAAAAAATTGACAACATTGCCCTCAAATTTTTACAGAATGACCTATGCCCAGCCCTACAGGTTGTGGCGCAATTTTTGCATTAGGGCTTTTCCTTAATTCGTACCTAGCCTTATTTTGTCTAATTTGTCGAATCTGTGTAATAAGATAGAATTGCAATGTGCTAATTTCGGAAAAGATACATAGATTCAGTACATTCAAACAGTGTAATGTGGTAGTTTTACTGGAAATTGTGCAATTCAAATGCACTGAACACAATGTTATATCAAAAATTGTTGTATTTTGGCAAATTTTTGTTCAATCTAATTAGACAGATCAGACAAAATAAGGCTAGGTACAAGTTAAGAAAAACCTGGATTAAAAACTTATACCTGCAGTTGACGTTTCTGATGAGAAAACTTGTGCGTGCACATATTCGAACCAAAAACTTATACCTCCAGTGATATGATTTTCCTCTTCTGGTATGACATCTGAATCACCTGATTGTTTTAGCAAACATGAAAAAGTATGGAATACCCATACTTTCTGTACAGCTTTTCATCTAAAGCCTCTTTAAAACGCCAAATAAGAAAATTTTTGCTGAATTAATCTGTGAAAGTGAAGTTGATCAAAAATGGACGATGGCCAAGGGTCGTTTTAACTCTATTTATTTATCTTCGGTACGCTTCTACTAATTCATGCACAGGGCGCTGCATGGTGAATGAAACAAACTCTTCTCACTGATTGCCAAGCAAGATAACCTCGAAGACATCGTATTTATTGCATGCAAAGGAAACACCCTGTCGAGCAGACAGGAAAACAGTTACAAATTGGTCATTCTATTTATTTAAACAAACAAATCCAACAAATTATTAAGTTATTTCATTACAAGTACTTCGGATTCTGGTAACTCCATCAAAATAACATTTTACAAGCTCAGATAGATGATTATTTATAATTACTAACATCTGTTTAGGTTTATCTTATATCAAACAAATCATTAGAATTCCTACCTGAGGAAGTGTGCACAGTCTGTACTCATCAAGTTTCAGTCAAGTTGTGTACAAAGGAACAAATTGAGGCTAGCTTATATAGATTTTGACAGGTCACAGGTCACAATAAAAATTGTGGGTACCCCCTATAACCCCTATTATCCCCTCGCGACACACATACACACACACACACCACACACACACACACACACACACACACAAACACACACACATATACATGCACTCGCGTGTGAGTGGCGTTTTAGCATTTATAATTTTCAATTATTAGGATATTGGGCAGCAAAAATAATTCAAAGCCGATTTTTCTTAAATTCTATTTGTTCTTAGTAATTAGCATTGTTTGGCGCTCCTCTGATTTTATCAGACTTAAAATTTCCCAGGAAAGTGGAACATGCTCTTGACATACTACTGAACTTTTTCGCTTTTGGAATTATGATCCAATTTTGTGATCATTGTAGGACCCAAATAGAATTAATTCATGAATTATTACAAAATAAATTTATAATAATATCTTTTTGTACGGACAAGGCGCAATGTCAACACTTTCTTCCCCAGTAAATGTTTTCATGCCTCCATGTTGTACATGGAAAAAAGTGCAAAATTATAATAATCGATGCACATTTGCGCAATGAAAATAACGCAACGAAAGAAAATCTGACACTTAAGGGATTAAATTGGAAGCCAGTTTAACATATGCACTTGGCAATTTATTTTCAATCACAAATCGATTTCAGTTCTGACATCTTTGTTATTACAAATGCTATGCGTTATACAATATCAGAGGGTAAGAAAATTAAGAATCATGTTTCCAAAATATTTTATTTAAATCTATGTTCATTAAGTATTTCTAAAGGATTCTGATAATCCACTGTTCTCTTACGAAAAGATTGTTTTTCCACCTGTGAACGAAGCGTCCACCGTTCAGTATAAAATGAAGAGCCCTGGGATCCGAAAAGTCAGAATCCTGAGGACTCATCAGAGGAAACAGAAAGATTCAACTACTTTGGAAGAACCAACAATGAAGGTCGCGGTTTTACTGATTGTTGCTGTATTTGCATTTGCAAATGGTGATACGGTAGGTGAACACTAATTTACTTTATTAATGTTTTTAGCAGCAATATTTCTTGAGGCCACTGATAAATTTACATGATATGCATTTAAAAGAAATTCTGACGCCTCCTAATAACTTCAAAGCAGACATAGTACTAACATAGTAAACGATTACACTTAAATTGTATCAATTGTGTGTAAAGGGAGCTCCAATAAGGTGCCGTGTTAAAGTTCGGATGTGATTTTGTGCATAATTTTGAAAACGTCAGAAGTCTTTTAAGTCTAACAAAATTAAATTATACAAGTCTGCTGAGAAAATTCTGAATTAAAAATTAAGTTTAGGATGCACACGGATATAACTATAAAAATAACATAAATGAGCATATGATTTTTCTTAAATTTTATTTGTTTATTGCAATTGTCATTGCATGGCACACCTCTGGTTTTATGCGAATTAAAATTTCCCAGCAAAGTGGGACCTGCTCTGGGATATACAACTGAACTATACGCTTTTCTTGTGATGATACAGATCTAATAGAACTGATAGCTGGATATGAATAAGATAAAACTTTTTCTGTTTTCAGGGAGCGAACGTGACGCTGGAGTGTAACTCAACCCAGGTGGCGGAAGTCGCTTTTGTTCTGGACGGAAGTTCCAGCATCAAGGCAGAAAACTGGCCCAAAGTGAAAAACTTCGTCAAAAGCGTCGTTCAGAGCTACACCATTGGTCCCGAAGATGTGAGTCATTTTATCGTGCTATCGTCCTTTAATTAGCATTCCTTAATGTTATTAAAAGGAAATGTCAACTTATGATAAGAAGTCAAGAACTGCAAACTGAAGTAAAGGAACAAATCTTTATCATGTCTCTTTGCGTTAAGTGATGAATCCTCAAAATATGTACATGACGGTTTGTAATGCATTTGATTGAGGTGCTGCTATTATGCTCTATTTAAGTCAAATTACTAAAACATAAGAATGTATTACAATATTTTATATTCTCATGAATAGATGGAGTGAAAAGCCTATCAATTTTCAAATAAGCTAGGGGTTAAGCTATCTGTGTCATTATTACAAAAATATAATAAAATATAGTTCAGTTCTCCCAAAGTTGGTAGAAACCACCACGTTCTACATTTCTATTATCATGTGCCAAAGATCAGAATACAAAACAAAAGTCTTCTCTTAAGGTTGTACAACACTCATTGTTTATTCTCTGAATCCAATCTTCAAATCATACAAATGTCACTGTTACAATCACTTATATAGGCATAAAAATATTCAAGAACCTTCTAGATTATGATGCGTCAATGTTTCCGTCTCTTGTGTAATTTAGAAAACTCTAGAATCCTCTACAATCCGCTCTTGCAACGTTACATTGATGTCACAACAGTCTAGAACATTCTGGATGCGTCCAGACCTTAAACGTCACAAAGAACCATCGAAACTGGTTCTAACTTACACATGCGCTATATTACAAGAGGTTCTTAATTTCTCCTAAAGGGTTATTTTATCCCCTATATGAAGCAATATAAGATACTTTGGTATAGTAAATATCCGAGTTGTTTTCTGCTCACGAGTTGCTGTCGCAAGCATCTTACTCAATTTCAGTAAATCCCAATGGAATAGATATCTTGTTCGTGCAATTTGCCATCTTACATAGTTGTCAACAAAAATTCGTACATTGTAAATCACGAGTCGCAAGTGAAGCATGTATCAGCGTAATTTAAAAAAAACCCTACTATTTGTGTGATTTAAAGTGTATGAAATTTAGACTTAGTGCTTTATGATATGATCCTTTCTTGTCAGAAATGAAGAACAACAGATATCACACGAGTGGTTGCAACAAGAGTGCAGGGTTAATGTTAATTATTTGTTAATAATAAATTCTGATAGCACACTGATATGTGGTTACAAAAGATACATACAACATGGGAAATGTAATTCGCTTATGATTGTTTCAGAAATAACCAATTTCCCCGTAGAGCAAATGGCTGCAATTTTTCCATGGGAGTTCCATCCTGAGTGTTATCTTGCGGCCGCCCTCTTCCCAAGGGAGTTGGTGTGTCTGGAACACAACTGAATTCTCTCATCGATACATAAAGCATCGATGCCCTCTTAGGGCATAAGGCTAAAAAATATCAACATAGAGCAACTTTAAGAACGTAAGATGATTTGTTTTGTTTGTCAGGTTATGTCACCTAGAATCCGTGTAATTACAACTTTAAATTTGAAATAAGTCCAAGAACATTAAATGTACGGATTAGTTACACGATTTGTAGCGAAATACATATTACAATAAGTCGAAACTAAGACCTGCAAAAGAATAGATGATCAGTCCAACTAATCTTTATATATTTATATGATCATAGGTAAGCTGCTTTATGCTGATATCAGGGTAACGAAGCTGTACGCCATTTACAATGATCATCTGTCGTATATTTATAATTTTACACAATATTGTACGCGTATTGGGCAAACTATACACCTTAGATGGGTGTCACCTAAAATACTTTGTGAAAGAAGCAATGAGATAAATCAACTATATTCTAGATAGAATTCGTCTCATTTTAGGAGTGTGACACCTCACAAATAAATTCAATTGTAACTGCATGCAATTTACAAGACAGAATTCATGTTCCAGTACTTGAGATCTATTTAACATCTATTCATTAATAAACCAGACACACAGCTTGTGAGAAAACTTGATTTCTCCACATACCAAGTTTGCAATTCGGGCGTACGGTTTCCGTACACTGGATGTATTCATGTGCTGAATATCCCTGATACAAACGAATACAGAATTATTTACTAATGCATTGACATAAATTTACAGTATCGATGAGTACAGTGACCATGTCAGGATCCACTCGGTACCGAAAAGTTTTGTACGACGATTACACTGGCAAATTTTATATTGAAGACAAAATTGACTGCATTGAAAGACGCTGCGGATATTTCCAGAAACTGGTGAGTCACAAGATACACGCATCCGTCTGTCTACTTGACAGGATATTCAAAGTTTCAGTGTTCTAATAATAAGACACAGTTACGGTAAGAGGAAATAGAAAACAAATCCGTAATAGAAACGAAAAAAATCAAATTCATGAGTTTTTCTCCCTCGAAAGAACTTTTGGAAAACTTGTCTTGTAAAGCAGAAATATCTCATGGCACGAAGACATATTACGTTCTGTAAAAGTTTTAACTCTAATTTCAATGGGAACAAATATAGTTCTTCTAGTTGAACAGTATGAAATGTTTATTCGGACTAGATGGGAAGTTGCTGTTGCTCAAGGAAATTGTTGGAACTTGATCTCCAACAGTAGGGAACAAAGGGTAGCGTGTATTTATTGCCCGTCAGGTGCTGCCACAATTGTGGGCGGCAGAAAACGCCCTATGCTTTACCATTGCAGTTCGACACACTATTACAGAATTCTAGACATAAAATCGCGTACTTTTTACAGTACTGAATAGTTCGGAGTGGGGAGGGGAGTTTACTTCATTTGCTTATGTGATCTGACCCAATGTCTTGGCACCTAATTAGCTTTTGATTGGCAGATGACGTGCTTGATGGGAAGATCAGCTTTTTTATTGTGCCCTTCAAAAGCTAATTTGCCAAATGAGGAAGGTAAAAAAATATGAAAACCTCCTTTTGTTAAGTTCATGACCCAGCAAGCCCTGTTCAGCGTTCCAAAGAGGTTTCTCAACGCAAAATATTACTTGCATTATTGCCAAATAATATGTGAATGTGTGGTTATTATTTTTGCTAAAATAAATGCTAGGCGGCAGCTAAGAACAAAAGTTATGAAAAACATATGGAGGAAGAGCTCAAGAAGACAAAGGATAAACACCTTTTGGAGGAGATGAAACTGTCGAGGGAGCAAACCATGATGCAAAAATCACTTCAAGATCTGCAAGCTTACAGGTAGAGTATAAGCTGTAAGAAGCTTCAAGGCACGCATTTATCAATATTATTGTGCAAAATGCAACTACAGCGTACAAAGTATAACATAAAATTGTCATTAAATCTGGCCCGGGTTACCGGGAGAACATTTAACACCTGCAAGTGGTCTTGACTGGTTCTGTCGACACCAATTTCATAGACTTAATTTTACTCTGCGTTATAAATGAGGCGTATACAGTACACAAAAGTCGTATCAGAACTTTTAACACGGTACCTTATTGGATCTCCTTTGTATAAACTTTTTACGCCATTGATACGATTTTTGAGTAAAGAAGTGGTGAGGGAAATTTATTGTTTCACAACTATTAGGTTAATAATTTCGTCCTCTGTTTTTAATGGCTCACTGTATTGCAATTATTTTTTACAAAGTCAGGTACTGGAAGAAATATCCCAGAAAAACAAAAGACATCATGAAAATTCGAATTTTGGAAAGTATGGCATTGACAATATTCACAAGGAACTTTTACCAAAAATAGCCTACGAAAAAATGAAGATGACTCCAAGATACATTCGAAAACAGAACATTGTGAAGCAGAGGATACAGCGAAAGAGGCTGAGCGTATTTGACAGAAACATACCGCTAGAAAATTTGTACAACGAGTGGAATAGGAAGAAGAAAATTGTTGTGGAAAGTAAGGGTGTTATCTCTGTGAAAGAAAAAGTTATGAAGAAAGCCAATCAAGAGATTGATACAGGAGAGAATGGTGAAAAGAAAGATATAGATGATGAAAAGAGAGCAAAGTTAATCCTACCACCATTGCAAGTGTCTACGCGAAGACATAAAGGTTTAGGAAGTGGAAGTAAAAGTGAAATTGAAGATGCAACGAAAGATGTAAGTAAAACGGTAGAAGACACGGAAAGTTGTTATTCCGCACAAGCGATATTTGTGACGTCTACTCAATTACCAGAAGTGCATTTAAGCCCTCCCGTTTAAGCAATGAACTTTGGTTTTGAGTTCTTTATCATCTAAATTAAATGAACTGTTGAACTCAACCAGTGTACTGCTTCAACGAGTATATTGGCATCAAGATCAACAACCTAGCCAAATATTGAAAAAAAAATTAGTGACTTTATATTATGTTCTTCGTCGTCTACATAAATAGAACAGAACACCTCAGTCAATTAAAGTCCCATGCCCGTTCTGCAAAAAGTAACTACAATGCGAAATTAAAACATAGAAATAACAAAAATTTAACTTTGACCTTTTCATGACCTTGATCTCGCCACATACACGGGCTGTAAAACTAGACTCTATAAAACTATTTCACTTCAAATATACTGAACTGTTACACACTGGTGTGTCCAAATAACGATAACTAGAATTTCATCCTGTAGCCAAGTTTGATAATATTTGTATTATTTATATACATGTGCATCACGACGACAATTTGTACACACTAACAAAATCTGTGCATCCATACTTTTTCGAGATCCGCACTATTCAAAATATTAAATATTATTATATTATATCCTACACAGAAAATGGTAAAATTGTAAAAGATATTATACCACTCGTAAACCTGTAAATATATCATATATAAGTATAATAAACATAATAAACATAAACAGTTATAATTATTCAATGTTATAAATAAACCTACATGCCAGTTAGATTTTCTCAAATTTAACACAAGTAAAAAAAAAATTATACAATATACAATACAACTTATTGCATTGTTGATAGCAAAAACTAAGTTACGTAAACAAGCTTCCATTTATTGTTCACTCGATAGATATTTCCTGCTTTTTTCGCAGCAACCATTGTAGTTATTACATTATGCTCTTGCTTTTCGCCGGTTTTTTTATGAAAACAGTGACGAAAGAACTTTAATGTTTGTCCAGATACTCTTGCTTAAGAAATCTTCTCAGGATTTTTCCACTGGCAGCTTTTGGTATTTCAGGTCTCATCTCTACGCCTCCCGCGAGTTGCTTGTATGGAGCAACCTTTTCTACAAGTTTAAAGGAAAATCAGACATTACAGTTACATCAACAAGTGGATGCTTAGGACAGGCTGCATTCTCAGTTTCTTTGATTTAATCTTTTCACAATTTTTTCTACATGCTGGCTGGCATTTTATTCCGAAAGAGAAGAGCTTAATGTTCACTGGTATTAGAACTGCGACAATGCGGGAGATCTACTTATATTTTCAACATGCAAATTTCCGAAAATACGGGTTATTTTAAAAATACTGACAACTCTGAATATCAGGGTTTGTGTAGTTAACTAATAATATTTAATGCAAGAACTGTTGCAGTAAAATTTACCTTTAATGAATTCTTGGATTTCAGTATCAGTCGCTTTAGCATCTGGTTTAAGTACAACATAGGCTCTGGGCAGCTCTCCGGCCCTCTCATCTGGAATCCCAATGACGGCAGCATCTGACACGGCTGGGTGCGACAACAGTAAGGATTCCAACTCCGCAGGTGCGACCTGATTAAAAATTAATGTTAACATAAAAGCTGTATTAAATTTTCCTTCTTGATATAAATAATAATGCCTTAGAGTTACTGTTACAGTGAATACATGAGGTAGATTTGCTCCACTTTCAGTAAAACTTTTCCTGATTACAAATAGCTAGGAAGGTTTAGCACATGACGAACGCAGATAAAAATGTGTACGTAGACGTGAAATTCATATATTTTGCCTTCAGCTTTTGATGATGCTCATACATTGGTGGATCTAAGGGTGCGCCGGCAGCACATACCCCCTTCAAAGGTCCAAATTTCATTTTCGTGGAGTTTTGAGAGAAAAAAAACCCAACAAATTTCATCAGATAAACTTTCCGATCTGATTATCCTGATTAAGGGACAAAATATGACGAAAACTGTGTCCCTGGAAAGTAAGGCAATTAGACTTCTTTGAAATTAGGAATATTTCAAATTATGCACAATCTGACTTTGTTACCTGCAGTCCCTTTACTTTGATGAGTTCCTTTAATCTATCAGAAATCCACACGTGGCCATCCTCATCATAGCTTGCTATGTCACCTTGAAATACCAGTAATAACAGATATTAGATAATTTACGCTTATGATCGCAGGTTTTATCTTTAATCTCTGTGCTAATTTACATAAAGAACATGGGTAAATTTCAAATAGTTGCCCGAAACTATTTCTGCCACCAAATTATTGTAAATGATTTTACTCCCTATGCGTGATTAATTAGACAAATCTGATTCAAAAATCCAACTTTAGATCTTGCGACCTATTGTGTGTGGAGTGAGGAAATACATGACCGGTACGACCTCAAGAAAACTCACGTCATCTGGACTTACCTGTGTGCAACCAACCATCTTTTATAGTATCAGCAGTGGCTTGTGGATTTTTCAGATAACCTTTCATTACTTGGGGTCCAGCGATACACATTTCGCCAGCTTCATTTTGACCCAAGAGTTTTCCAGTCTCAACATCTACAATCTGAAATAACAACCAATCTTTAAAACAAGCAATCTGCACCAACACGTGAACATGGGAATGAATTACTTTTCAGAGCGCGCACTTAAAGGCAAACTTCATTAAAATAAATAATACCTTTAATCTGGTAAAGTCATAAAATTAAATAATACCTTGAATTTAGTAAAGTCATTAAAATAAATAGTACCTTGAATTTAGTATTGTGTATTGAAACTCCTATTGAACCGTACTTTATGTTATCGTCAGGTGTGCAATGCGAAGCAGGACTTAACTCTGTCAGGCCATAAGCTGCAACGGAAATAGCATACCGGTATTTTAAGTACATTTGGGTGTCACAAAATTCTGTTTTATAATATTCCTTTGGATGATAACTACATTTGGATGTCACAAAACTCTGTTTTATAATATTCCTTTGGATGATAGCTACCACCATAACACTGAATAGCTTGAAAATATAATCTTTCTTCCACTTAAACATTTTATGTAGGCTTATAATATGAAGCTGTTCAGGTTTTTTAAGAATTATCAGTTCACCTCACAGATTTTGGGGACAATAGTTTTGATCTGTTAAATCTAAGCGATTGTATTTTGAAGAAAACGTGTAATGCAATGTCACAGTCCATGTTACAGATCTATTACCTTGTCTTATTTTCAAATCAGGTATGTTGAGCCGTTCTACAAGTTCGTGTGAGAGTTCAGGTCCAAGAGGAGCTGCTGCGCACAACAGAAGTCGAATGTTTTCCAGATTAAACTTGTCGACCATCGGATGTTTTGACATGAACACGGCAATAGGGGGTGCTATATGCGCCACTGTCACCTTAAATACAACATTGAAATTAATTCAGTGCACAAGTTGTGGTTGCTCCAATACGACAGGAGCAAAGATCTTAATTTGCACCAGAGTTCTCGATATCCATCCCGCAGTAATATAAAATATTGCCCACATTACATTTTGAATAAATTCAGTAATGAGCCAGTGTCAGCAGGTGCCCGGCATTCTAAATTTAAAATAGTAAATTTCCAGAATTGACATTAAGTGGCTAAGCTATTGAAATAAATTAAACATATTTCAAACGCAAAAAAAAATAACACTATTCTTGAACCAGTGTGCTGTGTTGTTAATTTTCTGTCGGGAATTTCTGTTCAGAATTAAAATTTCACTACTTGGATGAGACAGTATTACCCTATATTTTTCTAGTGTTTTCATGTAAAGTTCCGGATCAAATTTCGGCATAACAACCACGCGGACTCCTCGTCTTAATCCGGATAACATGACTGCCACCTGACCGTAGATGTGGAAGAAAGGCATCAGTCCCAGGAGTGTGTCTTCATCCTTCTCATAGTGCAAGATTTTCTCTGTACTAAAATAAACAGAAATCAAGTCTTGGCCTGTCCGACAGTCTAGATGTTAAACATCGGTTCAACTGTCGCATCAATTTACATTGTTGGGTCTCTTTACTAACAATTACAGGACAGGTTCATGTAGGGCTGGGACGACTAGTAATTTTACTAGTCGACTAGTTGGGTGCATTACTAGTCTAGACTAGTTGACTAGTCGCACCTAGTGCAAAATATTGCTATTTGCTGACTGTAGAGCAGTTTGAACCTCTTTGTAACATGAAAAATCCAGCATATTTAAAGAATTTTTTCATTCAGGACATCGTTTATGTAAACAATTAGGTTAAAATATCAAAGTTAATGGTCACTAATGAACTGTTTGGCCATTTACCTTACAAGGAAATAGACTAGTTGACTAGTGATTTGCTAGTCAAATAGTTGGGGCACACAACTAGACTATCGACTAGTCTAGACTAGTCGTCCCAGCCCTAGGTTCATGTATGTCGCCTCTGTGTGGGATGTACAGTATATATATGTTCCTTTGACCGATCACCCAAATTTGGAAAGATTAGTGGTATCAGTTGGGGACCAATAGTGGTCTTGCAAAGGAGGGTTCTTTTCTGCGTAATTTAATACCAAGTCTGTTTGTCGTGCAAAAGAAGATCTGCCCGAAGGAAGCTCCACTGTAAGTTGCCCCACGCTCTTCCAACCTAAAGATTATGACTCACGCCAAGGTTGGATGTTACGAAGAGTTAGGTTGTAGACGGCAAATGATGTGGAATTGCGTCAAATTTGCGGTGCATCAAGAATAAAGTGACTTTAACTAACTTTATCTGGCACAGGTTCGCTACAACGCTATGGTGGGTGAGCATGACGCCTTTTGGCAGGCCGGTTGTGCCTGAGGAATATGGCAGAACTGCCGTATCATCTTTTATCAACAGTTGAACGTTGGTCGGAAAGGCTGTTCCATCACCGGATGCAAGTTGTGAGAACGGCAGAAATCCCTCCGCATCTCCCAGAACTATTCCTTTAACCACCTAAAATACAAACGAAGAAGATTGTGTGCCAAGTATCCACCTCTATTGATGCACAGTTAACACGTGTATGTATTAAAAGGGTTAAATTGTGAGTGGGCCCACATAAACAAGTTACATGTGCTGTTTTTAGTTCTGACATAGGCGCATCTATTGTACAATTGATGCGTATGCCTGTTGTTCAAACTTTATTGGAAAGTCACAATTTCATAATCACATTATCATAGACTGTGGTTCTATTTACTGGGTTGACACAAACACAATTGTTGTCACGACTGATATTTGAGAAGGCAATGAATTTATCTTTTTTCAATTCAATTATTTACTCCTTTGTACATTACAGGCAAGCAACCGTAAAAAATGTGTAACAGCATTGTGAAAGTGTAAAGGTACAGAATGGCTTCTCCCTGGTTCTCCCCCTAGTTCTGCAAACAGATAATGCTGACACAGTAGGTTAACATTGAATATAATTTATTGCTGGAGTCTGTAGATCTTA
>JBCAUI010442284.1:0-13975 GCA_038406195.1 Haplosyllis anthogorgicola
CAAATTTATGTATGAAAGAGGGCGCCAGGTTCTAGAAATTAACATCAGTATTTATATAATGGTCCCAACAAAGTTTTTGTAAATAGTATTTTATACACAGTTATAACTGAAGAGGACACTAATTTATGTTTAGTGTGTAAAGAAAATAGTATTACCAATATTATGTCACAATTTTTGTAAATATTTACTATTTAAAAAATGAAATATTCGTCAAATTTTTAGTGAAAAAAAGGGAAATAAGTGGGAACACATTATGTGGTCTCATTTGTGTGGGTAATGGTCTTTTTTATGAGCATATAATAGTCCTGAGATGTCTGCGCTGAGGTGTGTACTGAGGGAATATTGAACATGACAGAGATATAGCGGGATATTTGAATACATTTTTGAGGGTATTTTGGGAATACAATACAAAGACATTTTCTGGACAGTCCGTAGCAGTAAAGGGTTAAAATCACATTAAAAACTGTATGCAAAACAGGCTCTTGCCATGCAACTACTGCCCCAGTCTGTCACAGGAAGCGTGTGTGTGTTGATGTCTATGGGAGAGGGCAAAAATTAGTTACTCTCTGTTGCGTAAAGCCACGCTTTTTTTATTTGTTGGATTACGATTGCCGCCATTTCCTGTAATCAAGATATTGGAAAGAAATTGAATCAGAGCCCAAATATCCTAAAATTGTAACTTTCCGTTACCTCGTCTAACATCGTTCAGAAAAATTGTTCATTTCATGAATTTTAATCAAAAATACAAAAATATACTGTAAAGTTAAGTTTTATTTTTCCGATCGCTACTCTCAAAAATTTCCTCCATTGATACGTATTCCAACAAATTAAAAAAGTCTGCCCAAGAGCTGCCATCGTCGATGTATGTCTTGTTGCTGACTGTTTATATAGTCAGGTTTGTGATATCACTTGAAATCTACATAATTGCATTGTATCCTTGTGGCCAAAAACTTTGTTAAAAAATATTTTATTAGTCTGCACAAAAACTTTCCTGGAAGCTCTGCTCTGCACTCAGTCAGCAAAGCAGCCTCTAATTTACTTTTTGGTGGCAACTGTACTTGAAATTCAGCAATTAACTGCCTCTTCTGGCAGTAAGTCGCTGTTACTGCTTTTTTGCAAAACACGTAAATAAAGTTGGCCTTACTAACACGTAGTGTTGACATACCTTTCTAATTTCCTTGTAGATATCTTCTATTGATATAAACTTGAGTAAATCTGAACAGTTCTCTGAGATCTGACCTTCGCTACCGACTTGGTAACTGAAATGTTAACATACTGTTGTTAATAGCAATAAATAAAAGAATTTGTTGGTAATGTACCTAGTGTAGCTGGACAAGGTGTGGTTCTACCACTGATTAATTTATTTCATTGACAGCAACAGAGGTAAGGTGGCAAATCACGATCTTAAATGGCACAATTATTGCTGCCCGAAAAGGCTGTTTAGTATTTTAGGTAATTTGTGAGAATGATGACTGCTGTCAAACAAAAAAGATAAAATAAAAAAAAGAAAGAAAATAATAATAATAATAAAAATAAATAAAATAAAATAATAATAATAATAATAATAATAAAGATTCTGTGAATGTAGTAGTACAGACACTCGGAAATGCACTCACTGAAGCACTTGGGAACTTGCACCCTCGTAAGTGCACAGGCACATGAGAAGACAGCCTGTAGGCTTTGACTGAGCCTTTTATCTAATGTCAGTGACAGTGGGACATCTAAATGCATTTGTTCCTGAAATTATTTGGGCCACTTCGTGACCTCTTTACGAAAACAGTCGATACGGTGTAATTTACTGTAATTTACTGATACTGTAATTGTAACAGGGTTCCCACTTTCTGGCATTGACAAAATTCCCGGGTTTTTCCAGGAACTTAAAGTGAAATTCCAGGTATATTTTTTTTTATTAATGTGGCCTTCAAATACTTTTGGGTAAAATGCTTACATTACCTATTTTACACAACTGGTAAAATTTTTTTTTTTTTTTCACTGTCCATGGTACTGTCATTTTTCCAGGATACCTATGATTTTTTCCAGGATTTTTAAATAAAATTGTCAAATTCCAGTACTTTTCCAGGACTGGAAAACCTAGTGTCATTTTTCCAGGTTTTCCAGGATTTCCAGGAGTGGTGGGAACCCTGAGTAACAAGGGGAAATTAACACAGAAAGCCCAGCAAATGCTTCCTTTCAACACCACTTTGGCACACTGATATTACCATTAGTGGATATCATATAATGTTGTATAATTCTCTCTGAAGGATATCCGGCCCATTTGACTCCCTTCTGCTTTCTTTACACAAATTTGGAATATAGCCATGCATTTGGTATCATTCACCAACATTACGAAATCCAACTGTAGGTTACATAACAAAACTGTACAGGATTAATTTAGGCCGGTTTCTTTTGTTTCAAGCCACTATCTTTGATCAATCAACAGTTTTCTTGTAGCCCTCCCATCAGTGATTGTATCATCAACCTAGATTTTTTCTTTCATGCAAATTCTTTTTTTGGAACAGGGATTCTCACAAAGAAACCAAGGAATTGCAAATAAAATTGAAAGCTAGACCAAATATTGGAAAGCGCAAGTTTTAATAATCGGATATCAACGAAATGGAAAATATTACAATAGGTAAAACAGATAGTATAAGAAATAAATCCTATTTCAATATTTACGATTTGACGCATGCGGACTCTCAACACCTTGATTTTCTAAAATCAGACCGTGTACAGTGACACAAGTAAACTTTATCAACCTTTATCAAGCACAGACAAAACTATCGATCAGTCAACAGCTTTAACGTCTTACTTAAATCTGTACCGAAGGTACATTTCAAGCAAAACACGGTCTTCTTAGATGGATATCTGCTTTGCCTTTAAAGCTGTAAAGGCAATAAAGAGGCCTGCACTAACAGGTACATTTCCTTTACATTTCACTGTCATTAATTCCATCTTTAAGACCCGGGCAGCAGTCGTCAGGAATGAGCATAACGTAAATAATGTATATCAACGATGCCTGATGAAATATAAAACAGAGGCAACTCTACCGTATTATCATATTTAAACAACTGTCAATTTCTGGAGTTTTGAATATTTTAGGCCACATATTTATTGTTGAATTGCATTCCAGCAGCGGAATTGTTTGTAACCTTCATTAATTCCAAGCATGCGCTTTAACACCTACTTTTGCAAACCTTCCGATACAATGGTTGACGCGCAGTGCTGCAACCTCAGTGTTCCAAGGTTGTTTCCCAGACAGAATAAAGATATTTGTCACTTGGTAAATCACAACAAAGGTTGGGTGAAATGCCTGTTGCGAAGTTACATGTGTGAACTAACTTAAAGATGAAAGAATCGATATAGTTACACAATTTGAAACTGCTCGGTCAATTGGACATTAGCCACTGAAGAGATCACACCTACACATGGGCATACAAGGGTGGACTGGTGGGAAAAGGCTGGATGTTCTCTGTGCAGTGACTGGTTAAGAAATGAATAAATTAGTCTGCAAAGTTTGCCTTTAATAGGGGCACACAATCCAGCTGAACTAGTGTCTAAAATTTGACATGCACAAAATCAAAGATGGCCATCCCCAATAAATTTCTTGTGACCAATACTGAGCAACCAGTTTGCCTGCTTCATTCGGGGATATGAAAAAATATGATATGATATGATATGATATGAAAAAAGTTTACTTCATCTTTGAAAGGCCTTGGCTTCTGAATGTTGTCACAGGCATGCCTTTAAAATGCAATCACGTGTATGTCCAAAGTTGAATTAACTCAGAGCTCTGAGCTTACTTACAAAGTCTCAGAATATGCATGACTACTCTTGGAGGTCTCAAAATAATATGGTCATTTAAAGAAATCAAATAAACTGTATTTGGTGACGAGTGCCGGGTAATAGCTTACAAACTTATGGACCAGATGGTTCTCATCACATGTTATCAACAGGATAACAACAATGGATGAATTCAATTTCACACATGTTGGATAAGCAAAATGCTTTATGAATTACTCCCGTCCGTGACATGTCCGATCTATGTCCAGTTCTCCAGTCAGCAAACCTAAACAGTCCTTGTATTATTAACGATCATTTGTGGCTTGTCTCCCTCCATCTTTGTTAGGATTCAGCGGGAGAGTAACAAGGGGAAATTAGCACGGTACCTGGACTAACCGTTTCCTTTTTAGATCCACTTGCTACCTAAAGGGCTTTGGAGGATCGAATTTCGTGACTAATGAATTTCGTGCGTGACTATCAAAAATACATGTATTTTTGAAATTTGCAATTACAGATCTGAAATATCTACAGATCTATAAATAAACCTCACCTCTGTTTTAAAGTGCAGAAAATGTAATCCAAATAACAACTTTCAGGAGTAGAAAAATAAATATTCGACATTGACCAAACATTATATCAAACATTACATGAAATACAATGAGCAAATCTCGAATGTGGTGGACTGAATTGCGGAAACAATTAAAGACTGCTTGCACAAATGAAGTAAACGAAGCTGGTTTAGAGCTCAACAAGCCCTGTCGTTTCAATGCCTCGAGTTATTTATTAAGAAATAAATGCCGCATGGATTAAGCATCGTCGAAAGATCAAAGACCCAAAAATTGTCCTTACAAATGTCGGTGGCGTAATAAAACCGGTTATTGATGTAAGGAGAATGGGGGACTACCTCAAAAAGTGAGCTAGTAGCTTGGAACAGTGATTAGAGAGGTAAACCTACCCGTTTTACGTCAAACTGAAACAATGCAAGAAATAAGACAAATTTTTCAATCTGGAAACAGCATCAGCCGATCTAAAAATCAGGTTGCCCAGACTAATATGAACACAGGTGCAATGTTCTGATGTATAGTTGCTAATTAAGCTATTTTAAACGTTAACGTCCAGGAAACAGAAAAGCTTGGCACTTAAAACCCCTCTATTGGAAGACAATTGCAACAGCTCATTCCAACAGTCCCTCAAATGTCCTTGAAACGATGGAGGGAGGGAATCCTGGATGCGGTTAAACGTGCCACATACAACTGGATCTCCTTATCCGGAGCCCTCATTCACTTGTGCCAGCATCGTTCCGCATTAGTCTGAGTACTTCCTACATGGTGCTCAACAACACTCGTTCCATTCTTATGCTTATGTAAGTCTCGGTTGCACAGTCTCTTTCCCTTTTCTACCTCACAACAAATCAGGCTTCGAAACGACCTTCAAATTTTATCCGACATGGTGTTCGTTCGACTTTATCGAAAGGGTAAAATTTACCAGATAAATGTTGTTTCTTGTCATTTTTTAAATCAAAATTTCATCATACTTTGTCTCGGACGTTAGTTGGCATTTCATCCTACAAACTTAATTATTACTAGGTAACTGTCGGGTGTCAGACGTAGTTTTCGAAGCCTGCTAAAATGTGCAGTAAAATCGTACAGCTTCACATATTTCCCGCCGTAAAAATACTATTTTAGCGTTTATTGTTAACGGCAAAGGTAGCATTCATGTTCAATGCTGATACACCATGCTGTCTATGTTGATGTTCAATTTCCAACCGTAAGAAACATCAAATTGTGCGGTGTCTTTTCTGAAATTCTCATCATCCATCTCCCCACTCGTTTCAATAATTAAAACTTAAAAACGCTTTCAAAGCAAAAACGAAGATTGCTCATTTCGGCTTCACAGTGACATCAAACAAGACTTTCAATCCATTGCGTATAGCCAGACTTTCTTTTTTATCAGAGCACAGACTGTGGAAAACGTAAGTTTCTGTCGCCCCGATGGGCAAATTTAATCCCAAATATAAAAATGTGTAGCAAAACAGTGTTTTTATTATTTTTCTTTAGGCCGCTCCGAAAAAAAAATCAGTAAATGCAACGTAATCCGACAAATAAAAGCAGTCTGGCCTGAAAAAATACAAAAAACAGCGGCACTTACCTAATCACACTTGACTGTATAAATCCTATATTGTATTCACATATATACACTGTTTATTTGATTATTATATCCGGCGCGTGGTTGGTGCGCGCTTACTAGCCCCCGTGTTGTACTGTGGATGGTTGGGGTGATGGATGGACGTATCTGATATAGAGTATGCCACTGTGTCTTCTTTTCTTCATTATGGATACATCCGCGCCATGTCTACACAGTACGACAACGATAATGTTCTCTTACACCTGAAAATAGACAAATGATAAAATTCCTGTTAGTTTTATTTCTTCCATTTCTCTCGAAGCAAGTGTTAGATAAAACTATATATCTATTTGTAGCGTGCATTTCACACTGCTATCAAAAATCATGATTTATTAAAATTAGAAACGTAAATCACATGCCAAATAGCGTAAAAACGTAATTTTGCAATGTAATCGACAGATCTAAAGAAAACCTGGCGATACATAATAGGTTATCGTCATTTTTGTCAATGTGCATGTAAGGCGCGTGTTACCTTGAAGTGAACTTAATACATCATTAAAACAACTAACGTACTAAAAACTACAAACAATCCCAATATTCCAAATATTTGCTGAGTAAAGGTAAATGCGGAGTATCATGTTCCCACCATAAAGAAAACGCATTTGTAACAATCCATACTTGTGATACACTACCGCCTGTGTAATATTCGTAAGTGTAACGGGGTTGCATGACAACAGGCAAGACGGCTTTAATGCTACGAGTACCAAGCTCCCTAAGAAATGCCTTAATGAACTGTTATAATGGCTCACCTTCTCAAATCAATATAAAGGAAACTACTCATGCCATCTCAATATCAACATTCGACACACTACAAATTCTACATTTAAGCATGCATCAAGGCATTTAATTATTTACAAGTCGCAATTTCTTTTGCGACGAACTTTTCTTCGAGAACGAACTGCAAGGTGAAAAAGATGGTGATTTGGTGTCTAACAGGGCTACATCACAGTCCAAATTGTTGACTGATATCCGGTAACGGTGCTCGACCGATTCATTTTTCGCAGACTAGTTGAAAAAAATAAGTATCACCCTGCACAAGAGAAATTACAGCCTTCACTAGAAATATCGTATTCACATTAAGTGGTTTCAGTACACGAAGAAAGGGAATTTTCCAGGTTGGCAACAGGGCCAGCTGATCTGAAAATTAAGTTGCCTGAACCAAAAGGACTTACATGTACTCCGCATGGTTTTAGAAGAGTACAAAGATGCAGTGTGGATGTTAATTAGAAATCTTAAAACACTGTCCAGTTGAAAGTTTGGGTGTGTCCTGCAGGACCGACACTGTAAAAAACTTAGATTGCCCGAACCAATCTTAGGTCGTCATGGTGGCCCGGCAAGTATTCATTTCATGCATTCTTGTTAATATTTACCGCAACCAACCGCATGAGGCCGGAACCAATACTATGATAAACCGACTAGTCTACTAATAAATTGACTAGTAATCTGAGCCCTAGTATCTAATCGCTCCTAGTACAGATTACAGAGCCGTGTCTCCCGGCTATTTCCATTGATCTGATTATCAACTCTGTTTACAGATTGCTTTTCTCCGCATCAACAAGTCCGCATTATCCTCTCATTGTCGTCCTTACAATGATCGTTTATTTTGCTCCACAAATGCCCATTCGGTATGTATTGAGATCAGACCTTTTAATTTAATTGCATCGATTATATTTCTCGTTGCACTTATCATAGCAATATATTACCATTCCATCGAGGGTTGATGAGAAGTTTTGTTCGTATTTTAAGCATGAGGGCTATTCAACAAAATTTTTGTTTAACAATTGCAGAACACTGAAAAACTGCACAGTGCAATGTAATCCAAATCATTAAAATAAATGCCTACCTAGAGATGAGGAAGGGAACCTGACAGTGCTTTTTATTTATTAGTCAGCAATATCTGTCTGCCACTGTTGTTATTTGAAAGCGTTCCCAAAAGATTGCATGTAACTTATAAATTAAAAAGCAATTTAGTTACCTTATCCACATATTACTGGCGAATAGTACTTTAAACGTTTCGTACTTGTTCCACTATCCAAACTGAACTGGCAACGAAATCAAATAGACAAATTTCTTGGAATTGCAAAGAAGATGCACCAACACACCGTTTTTATACAAACATCTGCACCATATTGCGTGGCGTATTAATCCAAAAGGGAACCTCGTCAATTGGCAAATGAATCAAAAAATTCCTCCAGTTTTTATGCCAAAACAGTAGATTGGTTTTGCAGCAGTACGAGATGTCTGTGTACACACGTCCGCGATTCTCTGCCGTCTGTAGACGTCTGCTTTACACACAGAAAGCTGCTGCCGTCTCTCAGACATAAATCTTTGATCAATGAGAGAGGGGAATATCAGTCATATCCACATTTTTACCTGCTTGCTGAAAGCCTACACATTAGGATAACTACTAAAAGGTGGTCCAACATTTAAGTTACTTATTTGATACATGGCCTTAAGAACCCTCAGATTTTCTGAAGCGGGTTAGAATGTAACCTTTGCAGGAGAACTCACTCAATCTCGATGTGAGACAACGTCTTGAAGTGACGAGACATGTCCAATTACATTCCCACACAAGGTACTGTATGCTTGTTCCCTCTCCACATTTGACAGGTACCAGTTTTACATCTTGGTACGCTGAAGAAAAGTGATTAAAGGAGACATGCCCAATATCTCTAATTACGTAAAGAGTAACAATTCGTACTGGGTGCACTGTACTTCTTAATTGTATATTTAGAGTCAGACTTTTAATTACCTGGATGGCGTTATGTTGCTGTAAATAGCTCTCATCAGTCATCAACTCATGGAACTGAGGCATATTTTGCAATGAAGAAAATCCTTCATTTTAATCAACCAAACATACGTTCGTTATACGTTCCAATTAAAAATACTTCAAGACTGGTGGACAATTCAATAAAATATCCATAAAACACCTTTCGTCAGAAATATGTTCAATCATAGAATAATAGCCAAAAGGCTCGAACATGTCGAACATATCGCTATCACTACAATTTGTATGGCACTAAACTATCCGCAGCTACTGTGTACAATATTGAAGAGATGATGTGGCAGAAAATAAATCAATTCAATTCAATTCAGCCTGTGTAGGTCCCATCGGCAATACATACTCCCTCCCCTTGTCAAGTGGTACAGTCGCTTCTTCACTGCAGAGCGACAGCGAGAAGACAGAAGAGAGGTCTGCGGACGTACATCATTCTCCCTGTTGTCTTCTCAACACTACCGAGCACTCTTATTGATCCAACATATGTACACACCCCTCTGTAAATGGAAACTGTGTTTTACACGGTCAATCTGTAATTGCCAAATAAAGACATCACTCTGCTGTGAAGATTGTCCACAAGTGAGTACTTTTACTTGTTTGCATGTGTGCTATGCAGCGCGAATAAGTACTACTACAGTGCAATGAATTTAACCTAACGAAAAAAAAAAAAAATCATTCAAACAGACATACTCATAACTGTTTTCCTTTTCTAAACAACCCAGAAAAAATCATTCAAATATACAAAGTCTACTCATATCTGTACACCTTTCGCTAAAATACTGATGAGATTTGCCACAAGCAAATACGTAATGCAAACTTGTTCAGTACTGTGCTACACATAAGGGAAAAGAAACCGGACACACGCTGCATGTCATCATTATGTATAAAACGCATTAACACCTATTACTTACAAGACACAGCCATTAGTCGAGCAGTATTGCTGCACACCGCCCGAATACAACATCAAGTCGATATCTGGTTCATTTACACAATAATCGTTATGTCAACAGATTTTAGAACCACCTCTATCATTCAACAATACGATGTCAAAAATAATGTCAACTTAATATTTCACATTCTCTGTCCCATAATACAATAAACCAGTTACTAATAAGGACCACTACATAGTACAGAGTCATCGTTTGACAACTGTATTTTCCCTAATTGTGAAACTCTTGCGAAAACAAAACCCTTTTTCACATTTAGAATGTTTTAATATGGATATTTTGTCAAAAACTTGTCGCCACATGGGGGAGCGGGGAGGAGAGAATATGCTACCTAAAATGCACTTAAAACATATCAATCGGCAGATGTAGTATGAGAATCGATTAGAGGTTAATGTTTGTGGATGCTTGTGATTGAAGCTGCTAGAAATAGATTGATTGCTTCATCAATAATAAATTAGTATGTCTAATTAACGGTATATTCGTCCATAAAACTCGGTAATTGGCAAAGACACTAATGTTGTTAGACCGAAGGATATGGTGAAACCTTCATGGTCGTTCTTGGACGTTATTCATGGTCGGAAACAACAGGTGGTCTTAAAACAGGTTCATTTGAAATGTAGTTTTGGTTCAGTAACATCTGGTCGCAAAACAAAGCGGTCGTACAATACAGGTTCCACTGTACAATAACTTATTCAAAGCACTTAAAGCATGGTTTTAGTGTGTGTTTCTTCTTTTTTATTCTGTTAAATTTTATTTCTTTCAGGCCTTGCGAAAATGTTGCGACAAAACGGCATTGAGATAAAACAGACCTACCAATTAAAACATGAAATTACCTCCAGCGCGCAAAAACTGTAATGGAATTTTACCGGCATTTTGAATACGCGTACATGAATTATCCTTGCTTTCCTGTAGTCTCTGTAAAATTTCGTCAATGTGATTGGCATTACACAACGAACAACTAAGTAAGGCTAAAATGTTTTTCAAACAACAACGATGGACCGGCCGACGACGACGGGCAAATCACGACTTTTAAGTAGAGCTGGAACAGATATTCGAAATACCGGTAGAACTAGGTTTTTAGGAGCAATTTTCGGTAACCGGTATGAAAAGTTAGATATCGGTATTTTAAACCTTATATGGAAAACGTTTAAATTACTTTTGTAGCTCGATTAACTTGGAAAAAAGAATAAGTGAAACACTTTATTTCCAACCCTTTTCATCCATCAGCTTCATACACACAAAATGTTCAGCTGCTCACATGCTGTTAGAAGGTCTTTCAGATCAGAAGTAACTTTTAGCCATGGCAAACCAACTGAAACTTGCCAACTTTAATTCCTAAACAGTTAACAAATTATGTCTTAATTGCAGTGGTGAATATGTAATAATATGATACTACTACTTATAGTAATTCATAAAGTGGCATAGTAGGTGTATACTGTAGATGTAATAAACATATAAAACCAATATATATCGATATATCTTCGTTATAAGTAACCGGTAACCGGTATTGAAGAGTACCTTTCGGTTCCAGCTCTAGTCAGAAGTATTTGAAACTTAACATGGTACCAAAGTCAATCCTGTAATCTGTAGATTTTGAGCAACCTTACCCGTAGTTAGGCTTGTTGTCATGGTAACCAACCTGTGGTTAAGCTGATTGTCAGGGTAACACACCTACATGACAAGTTGGTTGTCAGGGTAACCTACCGGTAGTTAAGCTAGTTGTCAGGGTAACCTACCTGTAGTTAAGCTGGTTGTCAGGGTAACCTACTACATGACAAGTTGGTTGTCAGGATAACCTACCTGTAGTTAAGCTGGTTGTCAGGGTCGAACAGGTCGTTGCCTTGGTGACCAGCGAAGTTGTCCTCCAGCACGACATGTATGTTCATATAGAGATGCGCCTCCGTTCTCTCCTTCCGCCGCTGCGCTTCTTGTCGCCTGTGGACAAGTACAAAGATCAAGTGTTGGAAAACTTTTTTTTTTAAAGATTTTTCGTTGGACCAGGGTCCATTTGTGGGGCCACTGATTACCCCTGTTTTGGACTTCGTGTGACCGTCCCCAAGGGTTTTAAATCCAGGGTGAATCTCTCGCCTGCACTCTTGCTTGCATGCGGTGATCCTGAGGGTCACATCTGGTGTGACACCTGCCTTTTCAACCAATAGAGGTGTACACTGTATAAGTGTGTATACGGCATGGCCAGCTGGGCTCCTCTCACATGCGTCAGCCGGGATTAGAACTCCCGACGCAGTGGTGAGATGCTCAGCGATGCGTGACCAAGTCAAACGCGCTAACCAACTGAGCTATTCCGCCCGCCAAGCGTTAGAAAACTTATCAATAATCACAATTTCATCAGTATTATTTTGCTTACACCTTCTGTCAAACTTCGGAATGGGAAATTTAAAACAAGCAAGTTATACTTATTGTCCCGTCCCATAATTGGAATGAAAATTAATTCATCTCTTTGACAATATCAATAGTTTAATGTACATTCTGCACCATACCAAAAATTACACTATTGAACTGCAGTACAAATGGTTTTAAATTAATCACGTTTCAATGAGTCGTCTTCGGTTCAGTTCGATGATTCATTGGAAGCAATACATGTCAGTGACTGGTTAATTTAAATGTGACCCTAATGTACTCAAGTGACCTACTTTTCCTCCTGAAGCCTGTCGACAAGCGAATCTGGAATTTCATCTTCTTTGACATCACACAAAACTCTTGCTGCAAAAATAATGATTTTGCACAATTAGTAAATTCTTTGGTGACTAAACCTTAAAAAGTTCTCTAAGCTGACTGAATATGAATCAAGTTATAAATTTACCCATTTTTATTGTCTATCGGATAAAACTCCACAAGACTATGTGATCTTCAGCATAAAAAAACCCTAAACAATTCATCAAAGATGGCGGCACAAAATGACGTTAGATATTACAACGTTATCCTATGACGCCCAAAGATTGTTGTCACATTTGATAGACAATAATCAAAAATAGGTCCAGATGGACCTGAGCTCATTTGGCATTATCATAAAACTTAGACAATATAGGTTACAATATCACATGAATACAAATGAAGTGTCTAAGATCAAATCCCAAATAAGTGACCTTTGAAATACATAAATATGGCTGCCAAACTGCAAATATAGGTGGCATCCATATAATTTTTATAGGAAATAAAGAGGGTGTATAGATGCACAATGCTGCCAAATTTGAAGTTTGTATCATCAACTGCATGTCCAGGAGAAAGGTTCAAAGAAAAACACAAATATGGCTGCCAATTTGAGAATAATGGTCACAGCAACATAATTTTTGACAGGCTTTGAGATAGGACATAGGTGCATATGTGTGTAAGATAAGAAGTCTCTATGATCAGCAGTGTGCTCAGGGCAGCTGTGCACAGACGACGACAATGACGACGACAACAATGACGACGACAATGACGGACAATTCATGATTCTATAGGCTCTTTGGCAATTATGCCAAATGAGCCAAAAATGGCCTTACTACATACCCAGTTGATGACTACTTACAAACAAACCTGAACAATTATTAAATCCCAACTGTCTTATTTTCTCAGCTAATTAATTTTACATCAGTAACTTAAGAGATCAGTTATTTAATGACATGTGACTGTAGTCGATTTAAGGCCTTTCTGTTTAATTTTCTGTATTACATTATCTGAGACTATTTGAAATCAAACATGTAAAACAAAACAAAACACTCGGATGGCAACCGAAAACTAACAGTAAAACTTCCATATCCATCTAATTATTGCATCCAGTATTCAATTTGGTAAACCCTGGTGCGGAAAAAAGTCTTAATTTCATGAATATTTATGGACAATTGGACCTTTTGGAGACCCCGTTAAGTTTTTATTTCAGTTTTCTTTCACGATCACCGCACTTCGATAAATTTGTCAGCGCAATGTACATGTAATCCAAATAGTTATAAAAAGGCCTAAATTCCAGTTTTAAATTCACGTTATCTTCTTCTTAAGCCGTGATGAAATAAGACCTACGCTTAAAACACAGTTATTTCTTCACTATTATTTGACATTCTCTTGACATTTCCACATTGAGTTTTACCTGGAAATGGATCGAGGCTCAGTTAACATCTGTAATAGTTTCCACTGGCGGATCCAGGACTTAAAATATGGTGGGGGCGGTCGGGGGCGCCAACCCTATTTTGCCCAAAATTAAGCGAAATGTTAGTGAAAACTGCATGAAAATGATTTTTTTTTTAAATCTTACCGTTGGGCGGGGGGGGGGGGGGGGGGGGGGGGAAAA
>JBCAUI010442395.1:0-13974 GCA_038406195.1 Haplosyllis anthogorgicola
GTAGAGGGTGGGCCAAGAAGAAATAAACAAAACTGACCATTAGGAACTGTGACGTAATAGACGCAACAATTGATTGCGTCACAAAACAAGAAAAACTTGACAGGATAATAAAGACGTAAGGTTAAAACCGATGTTTATTCCCCTTTGCATAAAAATAATTTAACTGCGTTAAATAGCTCTTTACCTAATTAGTTGTTAATTATTTTACCTAATTAATTTACTATTCTACCTAATTAGATTATGTAATAGGTTTATGAATAGTATTTTTGGCTCGAATATTAATATTATACATGTTTAGCTGCTCGTAAGTTGCAGCACCTAGACCTGCATTGGGGCAAAATGACCGAAGATCCGTGACCTTCTGATAACCCGTTAAATATTTCATATTGTGGGGATTTTTTGCATTTTTTTCCAGGATGTAAAGGCTATTCCATCAAATACAAACTCACCGCAAAATTGGTTTCAACTTCTACCTAAAAAGGAAAAGGAACCTAATGTCCTTCAATTGCAAACAAGGGTGAGTACATATGATATGCTTGGTAAAACTTCTATGTATCTCTTTAATAAAGCCCAACCATCTGGGTAAGTCCGCACACAAAGTGATGACGTCACGAAAAATGATGATATTACCATCATGTGCAGCAAAATGATGTGACGTCATCATGCACGGGAACTGCCAACGAAGTGGCGGGAAGGACTAGTTACAGGTAAATCTGAAGTAAACCCAACAAATTTATAAAGAAAGATCATTATTTTGTGACGGATCCAGTATTTCCTGGTGGGGGGCGCCAACCTATTATTCATCATTTTAGCCCAAAATTAGGAAGCAACTGCATGAAAATGAATTTAATTTCGGCGGTAGTGGAGGGGGCGCCTCCTGCATCCCCTAACTCCGCCAATTATTTCACCTTTAAAGAAAGACAAATGCCTTCTATTTTTCAGACAAACTGCGATAACGTAAATGTTGTGGATGATTTGGCTGTGTCTGCTCTTGGTAAGAAATTTTTCATGTTTAGCAGGAAAAGTTAGTGGATAATCACATCCTTACTAAAGTTACTTGCTAAAGTCATTGGCGGATCTAGGGGGCGCAGAAGGCGCCCCCGCCCCCCTTACGGCCAAAATTTTCTTCATTTTCATGCAGTTTTTCCCGATTTTTCGGCGAAAATAGGTGAAAATTGGGTTAGCGCCCCCCTACAGGCTTGGCGCCCCCCGTACGGGAAATCTTGGATCCGCCAATGAAGGCCGTCATTAGTATTGATAGCAGATTAATAAAAGGATATCTGTCATTCCTACTATCTAATTTCTAACTGATCCAAGAAATGTTTGTAACAGTTTGTAAAATTTATCAAACCTGACTAAGCTTAGGTTCTTTTTTGTAATTTCAGAAGAAAGCCGCTCGACGTCATGTCTATCCTTAAAAGAAATGGCAGCAGGTAAGCACTAAAGTGAAAAGATACGTATTGAGACCATTAGGATTTCTAAAGTTTCAAAGAGAAATTTTTGAAAACAACAGGATGAAGAGTAACTGTAAATTTAGCTTAAAAACACTTGCTGATAAACCTGTTCTCTGAAAGATGCCTGTGTCGCATTATTTTCTATTGTCTGACCAGGCAAAAAGTTCTAAGAGATTAACTCTGCTTCATTACACGGAATTCGTATCAATTGTGCACATAAGGGTAAATAAGTGAACTACCCACAATGTGCCTCGTTAAACTTCAGATACGAGTTCCGTGCACTGGTAAAGAAAAATATTTCGACTGAAGAACCCGTCCCCATGTACAAAATACCATGTGAGCAGAATATTGTTTAATAAACGATACTTTTTCTTTTTAATTTTTTTTTACAAATTTAGGTTGCATGACACTCCATGGCCTGCGAAGCAGAAAAATGGTCCAATCAGATGATGGTTATTATTCAGCCTCGATGGTGATTGGTCACAAGCGATACATCTGCAAAAGAGCTGATGGAAGAGCTGCGGTTCTAAAAGATACAAACTCTGAAGTTCAACTAGATATTCCTGAAGGAGTTTACGGCCTTATCATCGCACATGTTAACACGTTCTTCGCATTATTTCTGGGAGTCATTCCAAACAAGGAATGTATCATTTCTCCGATCCCAGAATATCACTTCTTCCCAGATGAGGCAAATAAAACCACGGATGGCGCAGATAAAACCATCGATCTAATGCCTTACTTCCGAATCAAAGTTCCGCATAGAATAACAGAGGCAAAACATCTGAAATCCATTCGAGTTCGTCACGGGGATATATATAGATGTTTGCCCTTCAGAACAGTTCCACGAAACAAGCCAAAGTCTAAGTGTTATTATGAAGTAAACACCAATAACATTGTAATACACACACGTACCTTCAGTCAGTTCGTGTGTACAAGTTGTGGAGATTCTTGCAGATTACATGTTTTAGTCATGGTGTATGAAAGAGTATTCCCCTGTGACGGCCATCTGGTTGCCAGTTTAAAAATATGAATGGGAAGTCAAGTCTACGCTATAGCTGATTGTAGACAGGTAGGAGATGCTGACTTATTTTCACCAATTCAAACTAGGGTTAGGGAGGGGATATTGTACAAAGCACCCAATTGATTTTTTTTGAATAGGAGTGGTCAATTTTGTTGTCACATTATCAGAGATTCCTGCACTCTCTTATGGGATTTAGAGATCAAAGTTACAGAGGGCGACATCATCTGATGAGAAATCACCAAGGATTCAAAATCGATTGGGTGATTTGCAAGGACAAGTCAACACATAACGCCGGGTATATTACAAGCCATCTCTATCGTGTATTTGTAGCGAGTAGATGGAATAGAAAAACGTCTTGGATATAAACCAAACAAAGAGTTCGATCTGGTACTGGAATCGATTCTGGATCTCAAGGATCGTCTGGAACTGAGTCTGGAATATAAGCCCCCGTGGATACCTGAAGAGCCTGTTCCACATGGCCAGAGGTGGGACGAGGAAGCACGTACCATTTGTCAGGTAATGTAGTTTGGTGCTAGTAGAGAGCTGTTATTAAAAGTCGTTACAAAACACCCAATATTTGTCATCCTCGATTTGCGACAGATATTAGGACCGCGCTCCTTCAAAAACAATTAGACTACATTGGGTGTTCTCTATTGTGTAAATTGTGATAATTTTGAAGACCATTTAGCCCTCTGGTGGCACGTTATCACTTACAAATTTGAAATTCATTTTCATGCTATTTCAGAGTGTTCTTGGTATGAATTGTCACGTGTGCAAATCAGAGCCAACTATGGTGTCAGAACTGAACTTTCGATATGACAGACAGAGTTTTGACCTGAACCAAGAAATGCAACTCGGAACCCTCACAATTGCCCGCATGCCTAAAGATTCTTTCTTCTTAAAACGTAACAAGACTGCGGAAATGCCCACTGTAATAAATTCGTCAAACATCAAAGTGAACAGGAAAGTGCAAGGGGCCAGCTCAGAAATTGGCGTGAGTTATTAATTAATATGTATTTTCCCCCTGAACCATACCTGCGTGCCCTACGTTAGAATATGTGCTGCTCAAATTGGCCCTGGAAACAAGTTGTGTTTCGTGGTCAGTTGACAGGCACTAGATCATTAAATTTCTATCAATTTTATTTCAGTAGAGTTTCAATAACCCAGCATTAAATTTAATTGCAATCCAATTGTGGTTGGACGTTAAAAATTGATAGTAATTTGATGATCTCCAGAAATTAAATGGTACTCTTCCTAAAATAAAATGGTTTCTCATTTTTAATCATATTTTACTTGCCAAGTAAATATTTGGCAAAATATATTTACTTGGTCTTAGTTTACTTCTTAGTCTTAGTTGGTTTAGACTTACTTTTTTCTGATTTGTATATTATATTGTAGAGTATCGAACCAGATGCTGCACAATACATAGTGGACCAAGTAAAGAAGTTCATCTGCAACTGGGGAGACTTCTGCGAATTTGGAATCAATTTGAAAGTAGAAAGTCACAGCATAGATCAAATACGGACAGACAACGCATATGATATCAAGTCAGCTGCCATCAAATTATCAACAACTTATTACTCAAGTGCTCCTGGCACGAAGACGGAAAAGTTAAACGTTTTCCACAAAGCTTTGAAAAAAATGAATAGAGCTTATGCGGTTTCATTTGAAAGTTTTCAGGCGACAGTTAACTGAGCGCAAAATAACAACACTCTTTACTCATATCAGTTCTAGTTAAGCGGACAATAGTTCACTTTGCTTATTTATTGCAAGGGTTGGTTTGCGAGCCTTACAAAGGCTTTCTTATTTAATTGTTTGGATTACATTTCCCGCCGCACTTTGAAATTGACATTTAAAACAAACTCATACGAGGTCTAAATTTGTTGCATATGGCAATATATCCCCATTATAACGAGTTTCATAATGAGATGATTGGAAAATATTCAAAAAATTATCTACATTCACAAACAGTCGGGCTTTTTAAGGACCAAGTTCATTTTTTTTCCGATAGCCGCACTTTGAAAATCCTGTCAATGCAATGTAATCCAAATGATTTTGAAAAAAGGCCAAACAAGCCAACAGGCCCTAGCTCAGCAGCTGCAGCGGCAAGCTGATGTTTTGCACACAACATCCGTCTTTCATAAAAGGCAGCAGTCAAATCTAACTTGCGCTTGATTTCCAGTAAACTATGCATGAAACGGGTAGTGGGTTACAGTCATAGTATCTTGCCACAGCTTCAAATAACAATTAAAATCAAGTTCCAGTGCTTCATAAAATACTTTATACACGCAGGAAAACTTAATGACTGTGAAGAAGTACCCCTTTTACTAATCACTGTTATCTGTATTATTGCTTATTTCTTGAAATTACACATTTACACCGTTACCGTTCCATCCCCTGTTCTTGCTTTATTTTTGTTTTAAATTATTGTGATACTGTGTTTCGTAATAAATAAAAATGTCAACACAAATGCTGATATCTCAAACGTGTCCTTCATATTTTAAACAATAAGTGCTTCTATCAGAAACAGAAAATTCGAAAACGAAGATCAAATCGTCTTATTTGCAGATCATACAAATGTGCCATTTGACTGACAAAAAAAACCCGGCCACCCTAAGTCAAATCAAATTTCGGATATCTTACATTGCACTTTCCTTGTTAACAAATATCATCCTGAACCTGGTGGACCTAAACCTGGCTTGTTACATTAAGTACAAAGGATGTGCCAATAGTACCATCTTCATAATTACACAGTGTTTAATGGGGTTTTTTTTTTGCAAATTTATACTATTATTTGTGAAATAACTAATAATACTGTCTGGAAGGGGCATTAATTCTAGATTACGACTAAAGTGACAAAACTCCACTAATCTTAGTGATTTTACTTTGGAAGGTATCTTAATGGTTATGAAAACTAAGAAAGCAAGATTACCCCTTTTCTTACCGAAATATGATAGGATTTTACATACTTCAAATTGACATTATCAAGCTTAAGTATTTTGTATAGTATTACCAACGCAGTATCCGTTTGCCATTACACCGATTTTTCTGCAAGTGGATTATTAAATATGTGTGACTAGTAATATTTATCAGGGTTAGTCAGTTTTATTTATAAAATTCTTGTTTACCGACACAAAAATAAATTTCGACAGATACATAATAAGCGCTTTCACTGTCTGACGTCAGTCAAGTATTTTAATTAATGTCAATTATAATAATTGTACAAAAACGCAACTACCGTACTTTTTTAGGACCAAATGTTTGTATTATTACAAACAATAGTTTAATATAGTTTCAACGTGTCAAGGTACCAAACAGAATAGCATAATTAGACAGGCAAAATTAAGCGTGCTTCAAACAGTACACGGAATGTGTACACGTTTGGGAGCAATGGCGCATCAAAAGAGCAGTGTGAACTTCTTATGTCCTTTCTTTTGTTCTAGACGTTTCCAAACTGATACAAATTTCGTGTACTGAATCGTCATTGTTTTTTGACAGAGCCTGAAATTTTACTTATCGGGCTGATAACAGACATCTCTCTTTGTGAAATATGTGAGAGCATCGTCATCTATGAACATCAGAGAGATGAAGATGTATCAGAAATGTTACAAGGATTCTCACTCTTTTTTTATTTAGTCTGCTAACTTTGGTTAATAAGGATGTAAAATTAGTTATAATTTAGCCATAAATATGAACAATTATTAACTAATTTTTAAACATTGAATAGTTTTGAATAACAAAAATAAGCGAGTGGTTACAAAAAAGCAAATACAAAGAAGGAAATAAGTGCGTTCCAAATTTATGGACACAGCAAGAAAAAAATATCCTAGAGATTTTGCCTTTTCCAATCGATATTGTTTATCTTGATTAGAAATGCTCAAAAGACCCGGTTAATTGAGATAGGAAGGTGCTGCGCTTTATTAGATAATTTGTGAATCCAAGTACACCAGTCCAAATATTTGGTTTAATCTCAAGATGAATCGAAAATTGTTTGACAATACGTAAAAAGTTTACCTGCTAATGTAACTACCTATTGCAATGATAACAAAGGAGTTACGGTCTATAAGCCCCCTTTCACATACGAAAAAACCAAACCAAGGAATGTTTGTACAAATTGGAATTTTAACATGCTTACGCTTTTTCATTTTTGACTAAAAACAGAATTTCGTTGGGTTACTTAATTTTGTGGGACATTTAGCTTGTGATATTAGACAAACTTAAAGGTATGATGTTTTCTAATTTATAGAGATCAAATGGTAAATATGTAGAAGTACGGTATTGAAATCTTTAACACAAATACATTCAGGAAGTGCACACTAACCCCAATAACACAAGTTTTGAAACCAGCAAGGTTTTATTAACTTAGGTATGATTAAGTTGTTCATTGAAACTTGCAACACTTATTATTATTACACTGTGAATAAAAGGAGAATCTCTTAAGATTAACAAATCTTGAGAGGAGCTGATGTAATAACATTTCATGTGATAGTAATAAGGCGAACGTCAAATTCATTTTATCCAGTTCATACTAGGTCAGTAAAACTGATCTTCCTGTTCAGACTGTAATATGAGTTGCACATGAACAAAATGAATTGTTCCTTTAAGACTTGAGACAGAAGGGATACATTGTCTTTATAATATTGTAATATTGTAATCTTTTTAGTATCAATAATAATTAATCAATTGATAAATATTAATAAATGTTTTCTCAGATAAAGCAAACTATAAATTTTTGGAACAATATAATCCTGACAGGCTGTTTTTTTATTTGTGTATGTGAACAACACCGCATAAATATTTTTATTTGCAAATGTCTGATGTTAAAAAAACTTTGATCATGTTTTTATGTGAAAAGGGAAGTTTAAAATACGTGACGATCAACATGTCATTGTAAAAGCAATTGAATCTATGCAGACTTTTTCATAAACAGATAATGTCTCGCACTGGTTGACCTAAAATCAGTGATTCCAAATCTTTATTCGTGTGTGCCTTTATTTTGTATTTTTAGTCTTTAACAATTAATTATATTTTTTATACTTATTTTATACTTATTTTTTTTAGGTAACTTACTTGTATGTAATCACTTGCATTTTTGTAAATTTCAGGGCTTCCAATAATGTCACAATGACAACGAAGAGGACGTATAATAAAGACCCAAGTTTTCAACACCAAGTTCAAGGTCAAAATTCTTTCAAGGTCAAGATTCAAACACTTGAGGTAAACAAGTACCGTGAATTTGAGAATCTCTAAGAAAGAAATTATTTCTAGCTCTCATTTTGATGCGCATTAAGCACAGTTTTCAGCAATAGTACAAAGAAAAATATACAGTCCATTTCCATTTAATTTTATATTTAAAACATTATGTATAAATAATTTTAGTATATGTTATATAACACCATATTTAATTTTTCTTATAATTCCACCATGTATTCCTATCTTAATTACACTTAAAATATGCCGCATGACAAAACATTCTACATTGTTCTCTGACTGGACTATTAGTTTTCTGGAGCCAGACTTTTAAAGCAGGAAGTTTAATACACAGTGATCCTTACGTCCAAAGACATACCAAGTTTTAGGGTATTCCTAACGCGAAATATTTCGTTGCGTTTACGATTTCATTCATTGGTGGATCCAGGGGGGGGGGGGGGCTGGAGGCGAGCCCCCTCCTAAGACAGAAAATTAATTCATTTTCATGCAGTTTCTTCCGAATTTTGGGCAAAAATAGGTGAAAATTGGGTTCCCCCCCTACTGACCGGGCGTCCTCCCATACGGAAAATCCTGGGTCCTCCACTGTCATTCTGTGAAATTCTCATAATTTATAATAGCGACCATCTAAAACGCTCTGTCGCTTCCTTACAGGATTATGCTGAGCTCACGCCAACTCACAAATGGAGAGTTGGTGATTCGGCTCCATATACGATGTGCACGTACAGCCCTGACCAAATACTCGTCAGAGGACAGAGGAACGAACAACCCTACATCATGCTTCACGACAAGGTGAATGGAACAGCCCTCCAGGACATCATTCCGAGATGTGATCATTACAACTACTTCTGTAGCATTCTCCCCCACTCAACTGTTCCTGACTGTACAGTGGAAACCTGCTGGTGCTGTGGTGTCATCAGAACGTACCATTTTAATGTAAACGAAAGGAAAAATCCAGACTCTAATTATATAAAAGCTGATAAACTCTGTTCTGGACCAGGACGTACCCTGCTGGTAATGGATACATGGGGTGTTGTTTCACAGTTAGACTGGAATGAAGCCATCCGGCAATTTGAATTGATCAAAACTATCTACACGAACATGAATTATGTATATAGAATATGCTACGTAAATCGCTATGATAACCTCGTAGTCACCTCCAGTAGTCCGGATATAATTACAGCGATAAAGTTAAGCGATGGTGAAAATGTGTGGCAAAACCCTAACACGATAGATGGCGAAAAAGTCATTCCAGCGGGTATCTGCAGCGATGATACCGGTTTTGTATACGTCGCAGATAATGTTAATGCCTTGCTATTGATGTTAGATGGTTCCACAGGTCATCGTCTGAAAGTGCTGCAACTGCAGAAGTTGGGGTATATCTGGGATTTGTGTTGGTCTAGTACGAAACCTCATATCAGCATCCTGCAAGATGAAACCATCAGCTGTTACGACATCTCCAAGGTAAGCACACAGTTTTAATGTTTTTCGAAATTTCAACATGAAATGTAATAAACTGAAGCTCAGAGTATTTAGCCTGAGAGTTCAAAAACTACCAGCAAAACCTGCACTGCGCAGATGTATCACTTTTAAACGTTAAAGCAACAGTACGTCAACAGATGCCCAATGAACTTGATAAAAGATGTATATCTATCTTTAAGAACCTCTTAATTTCATGGTGAGACTGATATTGCATGAACATCATAAAATAAATACAGTCAAAATTCTTCCAATTTTACAGAGAACATTCTCAGGCAAGAAGAACATTAAAACAAGATATGCTTCCGGGGACACGACGGTATTTAATAACATAATAAAAACAAAAGCGTATTACAAGACATTTATGTGTCGCCATCAATCAAGCAGAAAATTATTTTCACATTTAAATTAAATTTAGACATTCAAAATAAAGCCTTATAAAAAGGCTTCATTAACGGAACTGATGTCTATTACTTAGCCAAAAGTCTAACAAGTAGTGAACACATAGTACACTCACACAGGCAGATCTAAGCTATTATTGGATTTTTTTCCAAATTCGTGCTTAACTTGTGTAAGTCTACCCAATCAGCCTAATTATATTATTTGGACTAAATAGACAGGCTATTAAAATTAGTGTCAGCTGTATCAGGTCACTTACTACTTCACTACTACACTCACTTCACTTACTACACTTACTACTTTACTAGGTAAATTACTGAATTTAGTCTTTTACTAAACATAGAAAAACTACCAAATCTAGTCAACTACCTAATTTAGTAAACCATTAACATAGTGAATATTTTTTATGAATTTGTGACAGATTTATTGTGAAAAATCTGTTGGGTATGCCAATTTTATTGCATTAGCAAATTGAGACCCATTTCCTCATTGCTATGGCAGGAGTTAATAAAAAGGTTTTACCCTTGTCCTTGTTTACTTTACCTCAGATTTCTGGACAAATATGCATGAAATTACTTAGGCTAAAAACTGGTGTTTAGTAAACATTACTAAAAGTAGTAAATGCCTAAAATTGGTATGATACTGAAAATTGTACACAATACCAAAAATAGAGCAAGAAACTATTTACGTTGTAATAATTCAATTCACCAGTTTTAAGTCTAAATATTCTTAAATACACCAAGCTATTATTCTAAAGCAAGATAAACTCAATAAATGATAAAAGCTTTGTTGGAACCTCAGCCAATAGGCAATAGGGTCCCAGTTTGCCAAGTGCATCAAATGTTGCTAATGCAACAAGATTGGTAAATGCCAACAAATTTTTACACTGTAAATCTGTAACAAATGTGGAAAAATACAAATCTTTGGTAATCTACCAAATTTGGTAATTTACCATGTTTGTATTATTTCATCATGATTTATGTTATTTTTCAGGACCTCAGTGATATGGAGACTAACTCTAGAGGAGATTCCACAGACGAATTGATGAATGAGGGTATGTATTTCTGAAGCATCCATAGCATTTGTCGGTTTCACGTTTACACACATGGACTAAATGTCAAGAATCATGTAAATCCTTAAAATTCAAGGAAATAGTTCCCAAAATCTGTATAATTGTTAGGAACAACTTTAATTTTTATTTCCAGCATGGAAAGTGTATACACCAAAGAAATTGAAGAAAATAGTTACAGGTACATTCTTTATGTAGACTTACTTATATCTCCAAATCTGCCAATATCTGCCATCTGTAATCTGTAACTTACATTTAATGTTAAATATTAAATCTGATTGATGGAATTTTGGCCAAAAATAGGTGAAATTGGATTGGCGCCCCCATTCCCCCTACTGGCCGGGCGCCCCCCTCTCCATGAGGCAAAAATCCTGGATCCGCAACTGAATCTAGTGTTTTATTTAAGATTGTATTCAGCATGAAGACATCAAAAGCACTCGGCGAGCACAGTGGAACAACCCATATTATTCCGCATCACTGGTGAAGGGCAACAGGAAGTATATCTATAAAAGAGCTGATGGCAGAGCCACAGTTCTCAGAGACGTAATCTCAGAGGTCAAGCTTGATATTCCTGACGGTGTTTATGGCCTTGTATTGGGATGTACCCATACCTCATTCAGTCCATTTGCCAATGTCGTACCAGACAGCGAGTGCTTCGTGTCCCCGATTCCCGAATATCGCTTTATTCCAGATGAAAAATACGCCACAGACACAAATGCATATTGGTTTAGAATACACATTCCATATAGATTTAAACATTCAAACCAATTAAAATCAATTAGAGTACGAACAGGGGACATACATCAACATGTCCAGTTCCAGCTGGTTCCTTGTAAAGCTGAATATTTAACATCTACGCACAAGAGTTACTTCCAAACCAGCGACACTGGGATAACTATCTGTACTAAACATTTCTGCCAGTTTGTGTGTTCCAGTTGTGAAAGGCCTTGCAAAGGTGAGGCCAGGGCTGTGTTATTTGGATCAGTGGAACCGTGCAATTCGGAACTTCTAGCTGAAATGAGACTGCACATCGCAAGTAATCTCTACGATATTGCTGATTTTAGAGAGGTAAGGTTGTCTTTGTACGAAGGACAAACCAAGACATTTATTTTCATTTTAAGATGTAATTACACTATTTTTCATATATATTTCATCACAATCTATTCTGGTCAATTACCCCTTATTCTATCATAATATCTTAACTTTGTTACATGATTTTGTACTATTTGCGGCCTGTAAGGCAGTAAAGTGCTGCGTTTCAGGTACTTTGCCAGTTGGGTACAAAGTATTGTTTTATAACGGGCGCTTTTACTCGCATTTCATTGGATCTTAGCAAGTAAATAAATTACATGGCAAAGTCCAGACCATGCTAATTGCTCAAAAAGTAAGTCCGGCAGGTTGGTCAAATCCCGGACTTACCTGCCAGGCTGACCTCAGCCAATAAAATCACATATTTATGACCTATTTATTTACTTAATATTGTGCTTGTATACCACCTCAGTTAAAAATGGCACTGTCGAAGGAAGGTCGTTTTGGCAATTTAAATATGCAACAAATCAAGAAATTACAAGACGAATTGCAAAAATAAGAACATTCTAAACAATGAAAAGAAGGCAGTAAATTTTTTTAAAGATTATCTGGCATTTCTTGGACTCGAAGATACTGACTTTTTAAAATTTACTGAAGATGAGTTGGATCACTACTTGTGCAGTTTTTACTTCAATGGTAGGACACAAAAAGAAAATGATTATACAGCATCTTCAATGGAAACACTGCATTATGGACTTAATAGATCTTTGAAGAGATTTAGCCACAACTTTGACATTACTAAAAAGGAAAGTATATCCTTTACAAAGTCAATAAAAGCTTATGAAGATGCACAAAGAGATTACAAGAAGAAAGGTCCAGCCATAGCTCAAAGCCACAAAGAAATTCCCTCTGCAGGCAAGTTTACTCAATTTTTTTAACTAAAATACTCTTGAACTAAATCTTAAGTATGTAAACTTTAATCATCAATCAAAAATTTGTATTAAATCACGCCAAAATACTGTAGAAAAAATCTTAAAAATGTACTAATTTTGCAAGGTTGAACCATCTTCGAACTGATCTTCACATCACCATGACAACGCTCATTAGCATAATTTTGTAAACAAAGCCTTTGCAAACTTAAAATGTAATTGCACAGTTTTTACAGAATACCAGACATAAAGTTATGTTACAAAAGTGTAGAACAATTACCTAACCATGTAATTATCCATTTATGTTTGCATAAAATTTAGAAAATTAACTAAAAAGCTAAAAATGGAGTTATCATTATTTTTCAAATCAAAGGCTGTGCTCTCCCAACAGGGAATGAAGGTTTCATATTTTGACAAAATACTTAATCTTACTTTTATTTATTTTAGACCTCCACTGCTTGTACATATCACCACTATTGGATCATCATTCATTCATGTCAGATCTCAGCAGAGATATCCATCTCTCTGACCATTTCACCAATTACTGCCTCCACACTGTGGCCATACCAACAAACAAATTATGAGTCTTCATGGTCACAGATCTTCAAGTTTGGAAATTTATCAGAAGGTCAGCATTGAAGAGAAAATCAGAATGGGCCACAACCTTGGCGCCATACTTTGCAACCAGCCAATAGTTTCACCACACCCGTCTTTTCCAGGATCATCTGCACAGAATTTACCAGCCCTACCTGCACCTTCTGCACAAAACGTACCAACCTTACCTGCACCACCACAAAAGCATACCATATCAGCTACAGTATATATACCACAGTATCTATATCCAATTCCAGAAAAGAGGGCTCTGGTTGAAATACCGAACTATGACAATGCACTAGTACCTACAAGTAATGAAAATCAAGCACACTTTGATCTGTCCGACACTGAAATAATGAAAATAATTGCTGATTGTGAAGATGAAAATCAAATGATGTTGAGCCAGAAAGAAGTCACAACAATTAGATCTAATAACACAACCTATTCTAAACACCAAATGGTGTCCAAGAAATCAAGTCCAGCAGTACAAGTATTCAATAATTGTCGCATTTGGAACATCACTGTAAACATTCAAAAGCATTAGAAGTAAGAAAAACTATTAAAGTATGAAAATCTAAAATCTAAACACAAACAATAAAGCAATTGATAAAAGAAATGCAAGTAAAAGCACCCGTTATAAAGTGAAACAATTGATAAAGGACTATTTATCACACATTATATGTATTTACTTAAAGTGTTACTTTTACCTTAAAAAGCCTTGCAATGACATTTCATTACACACTACTTCCTAAGTTTCAATTACTTTTCTCCAAGGGATGTGTAATCAATAAG
>JBCAUI010442506.1:0-13974 GCA_038406195.1 Haplosyllis anthogorgicola
ATGTCCAGAGAAGGAATAAAACGTTATAGAATGAATTTAAAGCTTTCGCTTACTCTGTGCATTCACTCCGCCTCACATACCGATTGATGCTAGTCGACATCAATATTGTTGGTTCTCAATACAAATCGACTCTTCCTCAACTATATTGCTTTTACTTTGATTTTGATGAATATTAATCTACAAGCTTCAAACTTTGTGACATATTTTCTGGGCGCTTAATTTCTTTATCTTAATTCAAGATAACAGTATACAACAGGGAAGATAAAATATAAAACTAGTTTATTGTTCCTGATGCTGGGACTATGTGGCACCCTGATCATGAACTTATTATAAATCTTTTAACGTCTCGCAACAATTGGATTTCATGTCAGGCTATATCTCAGCGTGAAACTGTATATCCACTAAAATTGATAGAAATCTCAAAAATAGGTCCAGATCAAGCTGAGCTCATTTGGCATTATCAAAAAACTAAGCAAAAACACAATATCCCATGACCAACAAATGTTAAAGATCAAATCCCCAATGTGTGATCTATGAAAAAACACAATATGGCTGCCAAACTGAAAATATAGGTGGCATCAATATAATTTTTGCAAGAAATAAAGAGGACAGTGTCGCAATATTTGTCATGTGTGTAAAAGATTTGTTTGTTTCATTCCAATTTAATGAGTTCGGAATAATTCTGTATAGTGGAAATACATGGAAACTTCATCAGACACACAGATGCATAAGACTGCAAATACATGTCCAGGAGCAAGGATAAAAGAAAAATACAAATATGGCTGCCGATTTAAGAATAATGATCACAGCAACATAATTTTTGCTCAGCTTTGAGATGGGATATAGGTGCACAGGTGTATAAGATATGAAATCTCTATGTTTAATAGTGAGCTCAGGAGAGGTGTGCACAGATGACAACAACGCCAATGATGACAATAACAATGACAATGATGGACAATTCATGATTGTATTGGCTCTTTGGCAATTATGCCAAATGGGCCAAAAGGTGCTGTATTATCATGTTGCAGTTTACCATCAGTAAAGATGCCCGGAATGAGATTCCTATCAATTTTGGAACAATAAAGCATCAAAAGCACAGCGTTCTCTCTTTCATTTTGTACGTTTGCAAATTTATGGGAATTTCAGGAGCTGAAAAAGGTGTTCTTACTTACATGTAGCTCCTAAAAGGTAAATTAAAATTGTTGAATTATGCTGCTATATTATCCAACATTGAACTCAACTTTCTTACCCCTTACCAAACTTGAATCAAACAGAAGCAATACTTGACAATTTACCAAGAACACTTTTAAAGCTCTTTAAATATTTATGAAGCCGGTGAAATGAGAGGCCAAATTTTTAATCTACAGTGAACATGGATATACAAAGAAAGTATATTTGTCTTTTGATTTTATGTTTTGAGTAACGTTTTAAATTCGCTTCAAGGAGACTCAATCTCATCGCCTAAACGTTAATTAAGACTTTGACTTTAATGATGGCGAATAAATGAATACAATGTTCTTATCTTGCGGGAACAGATGGAATTAATGAAATCCTGCTGTTTGATCTTCTATTAATCCAGCTCAGCCTCAAAACATCAGGCATCTGAATACGTCTTAATTATAAGAAATATGTCAGAGGTTTTTCTTAATTACGTTAAAAGTTATCTAATTATATAGGATATAAATTTACCAATTTCAGTCATAATACTGTTTCAAATGCTACCTGGATTGAGCCATCATTCAGTAAACTACCTATATTACACTGCTATACTCCAAAAAATCAATTGAAATATGTATGAAAACGGTTCAATACAAGTATCATTACAAACTGAATACATTAATTTTATTAAACAAACTACAGAGAGTATGAATTATGAAAAGATCTCTGTGGACCAGAAAAGGTATCAAAGATAACAGATTTCATTTTCATACTGCCACGAACCATCTGTTTTGACAGCACAGAAACTATATTACAATAAAATTCTATTTCTTTACCCAGTGACAGTCCTAAAAACATTTTGTGTATTCTGTAAGCATTGTATTTTTACGTTGTCAAATATTTTAAACGTACTTTCTAACAGACTCACGCCTTAATGAAACGCAAACTTTTGGAGAACAGCTTCTAAGCCCAGGCGTCATAAATCTTGTTTATTGTCTGATTCCGTGCAGATAGAGTTTAGAACGTGGAGGAGCGGAGGAGTCAAGTAGCAGATGATGTGTGTGTTGAGGCTGATAATACATTTACTGGACCTGAACATTGCCCTCGTACATTACAGTGTATGAGGTTACAAACGACACCCAGACATGCATACTATTAGAACCAGATTTTCAATGGCATGGTCTTAGAGAAGCCAGTTATGAAAACAGGCATAGTGCAACTATTAAAACAAATGATTTTTTAATCAGTGGGAAGCTATACCAATAGAAGGTCCTTAAACGTTTCCTATGTTTTTTTGAATATATCCATTCTTGTGCGAGGATCATTTTACACGTGTGGGGACAATTTGATTCGAATAATTGCAACAATCAAATATACTACACGTCACATATCCTATTCCTATTACAGTTCAAAGGGAAACAAAAGAATTCCACGTTGTACTTTTGACGCGCCATTGTTTGAAAACTGATAGAAATTTCATCCTCTGGACTGACTGTGCACTATGTTACGTTTATGCATCAGAGCCTACCATACCCAGATAAGTAGAGAGCAAAAACAATGAAATAGACCTTACATTGTTCACATATTGAGAATGACTTTGCTTTCAGCTACAGTCTGGTTCATATATCTCCCGGGGGACGTTTTGATGCGCAGGCTACATGAGAACATGGTCTACAAGCTGCAAGTAATGGTTAAGTTGAGCTACTGTCCTCAAAGACCAACGTGTCTCTATGTGCGGGGGTGACAGATGCAAGTAACACATGCACACTAGAAGTATATTCTGCCTCTGCACAACAATAGTTTTCATAAGTTAGGAACTTTATGTTTATCCAGTGCCTTACAGCTTGTTTTATCAAGAGTATTTAACCACACAATAGAACCCGTCATGGTCGCTTACAATTTTGTTATAATCTAACTTTTAAACTAACAAAGGCAATATTGAAAAAAGAGTATGTTGATGGTGTTTTTTATTTTATGTAACTCGTCAGAGAAATATAACTTTGTCCACACACCTTTTATTTTGGGGACCAACAGAGTCCGCACTATCAAACGATGTGAAATGCGTTACAAAACACCCAATATATTTCTCACTCAACAGGGATTTCGCGCTAGAAGATGCTGCCCTCTATGCATGCTCCATAGGCCATCAATGGGGATTCTCGATTTGCGACAGATACTGCGACCGCGCTCCTTCAAAAACAAATACACTGGGTGTTCTCTATTGGATATGATTTTGAGCCGATAATACATAACATAGTACAGAAAAAAAACCCATATAGTTAAAGACACATCATGAAATTCTATCCAAAAGCGGAATGTATCTCCACCAATCTTCCTGAAAGCTGGTTTATTGTCCGATTCCGTGCAGATAGAGGTTTGAACGCGGAGGAGGCAAGTAGCAGATGATGTGTGTGTTGAGGCTGATAATACGTTTACTGGAACTGAACATAGCATTACACTCATACATTACAGTGTATGAGGTTACAAACGACACCCAGACATGCATACCCATGCAATTGCCAGTAAATGGTCGACGTCACAATTCATTGTCGATTCAGGTTTGTAAATGATATTACCACACGCATAGAAAGGGTCTACATTAATTTTCAGTTTCAGTTTACTAACTTTTAAAATTGCTCAACAATGTTCGCAACATGCAGTGCTTTAGTTTGTGGAGCCAAGTCACATAAAATTACGGTATTCATCATTATTTAGGGCTTAAAAACAGAAGAATTACACGTGGATTTAGTCATGTACATGAATCAGTCAATTTGCCAGATATCAAGACGAGAGGGCGCAACCACTTCCACGCCGCCAAAAGTGTTTTTGAACTAAGTTGTAAACTACTTATTACAAAAACATGTACAAAACGTACTGAAACATGTCTGAAATGCATTCCTAAGGTTATATTTTGCCATGCACAACATGTTTCAGCTGTCATGTGAGTTTTTTATTTATTTTTGTAAAAAAAAATTTGAAAACCCAATTTCAAAGTGCGGCGGGAAATGTACCCAAACAATTAAAAAAATAAGCCTAACTGAGGACAAAAGTGTCTAATTAATGTACAACACTTCTGGTATGGTGGTACATCTTCACCTGAGTGTACCATCCAGCCAGTTACACTCTTGCAAATAACCTACAAATAATCAATTAACAAACAGAAACCAATGCTAAACACTTGAAAACATGCCACGATGCGACATAACTGATGTACATTACAAATAAACACTTTACTTTATTAGTTTTCATGAGAATCACTCCAGCCTCTGAAATAACGGAAGATCTGAAGTTATCAGTTATCAAAGAAGAGTTACAGCAGCTTCATTCCATATAAGGCATGCATATTGTTGTCATTTAAAGTGGTGACATCTGTGTTCAACAGCTTCACCTTGAGGACGTTGTGGATAAATAAAAACAGAACTTGAATGTTCCTTTACAAAGATAACTTTCGTGGAGACTATTCTCATAATCAGTCTAATGAACATTAAACAACTGCCGCTATTGCAATTGGCTCGATGTTTGTACGGAGTGGACATGCCAAGAAAAAATGTTATTGAGTGCTCGACAGCAAGCAAAAAGTGAATAATAATAATCCCTTTTGAGCGATATATCTTACTTACATAACATGTTGTGTAGAAATAATGCTTAATAAACACACTTGGTATAAATTGTTTTTATTCTATATCGAGGTGCAATCCGACATTCTGATTGGCTCAGAGCTTCAAGATGAATATTGTATTCCAGCTTCCAACTGCTCAGCAGGGTGTACCAGTCTCTGGGAGGAGTACCAGCCACAGGGTGGGGTGTACAAGACTTCAATCTGGTACACTTCTGTTAGTGGCTGGTACACCCCTCCCAGAGCAGTTGGGAGCTGGAATACAATATTTATCTTGAAGCTCAATCTGATTTTGACTATAAACCTTTTGTTTCAATGATTGTACAAAACAATTCAAGAAATTTAATAATGTGGACATAGGATGAATTTTGATACAGAATAAAAACCTTACAACAGGCTTGGTTGGGGTGTACAGGGGCATATCTCCCTCAGCGAAGGTGCTGTACACCCCTCGGGGCTTGTGGCCCTGTCGGGGTGTACGGCACTTCAGCTTTGGGGGATACGTCACCGTATACGCCTCCCAAACCTGCTGTAAGTAATAGTATCACAGAACCTAAGTAAAGAAACCGTTTAAAACTATTTGACTAACGTCATAAACATAATCCATCAAGGTACTCCTGATTACTGCGACTTAAACACATCAGCACAATGTGAAACTTTATTATTCCCACGAATAATCACTCATTGTCTCCTGCGTGAGTGCAAACAAAGAGCATCCTTGTTCCGTCCTTGAGGCTTGTGACATGACGATGACACAGCATCGTATGTGTGTAACATGCACCAGCTTCTATTCGGCTTGTCACATTAAAGCTGGGGTTACATTAGAATTACTCGGAATTTTACGAAATAAAAAATTAAATAAATCCCCTCCCAAAGTGGTAAATAAATGACTTGTGCCCTGTATTTGGTATGTTTGACATCTTTGAGAACACATCGTTTTTAATTGCAAAAGGTATGTTTGATCAAATGTCACTTTTTAGCTGACACTGTAATTGGAGCACAATGCTGATTATAATTGAAGAACAATGTATTACAATACAGCTCACAACTTTCATTTACTGTGTGTTTGGGGCTCTTTGGCAGCTGTAAAAACATTTCCACAGCCAAATTCAGTCATTTCTGTTCTGTCTCTCCATGAGTGATGTTCTTCTCAGGCATACAGTGCACAGTCTATGTCCACAACAGAAATAACCCATGTTGCTCTGACCACTGTCAACTTACAAATGAGCCAAAATACCACTTTTTGCCTTTATATAGCAGGAGGGCAGCTTTAAAAATAGCGCTCATTTGTTCACATTTTATCATATCGAAAGCTTTTGACATCTTCTAAAATTATTAACTAATTTTATAAAGCAGGAGATATTTTATACATCAATGTTTCACAAATAACTCTAGGCATTCGAATGATTGTAAACAATAAGGAAGAATCTGTTTGCTGTTTGTGACCAAATGTAAACAAAACCGTACAGATTCTTAAACCTGAGCTTCCACCTCTTCTGGGCCCGTATATAAGGGGAGAGGGGCCAGTTCATTCTTAAGTCTTCAGCCAGAAGTCATAGGAACAGCATGGATCTTTGTATTGGGAATGTGCACACAGAGGTCTTCACTTTAGGAGAGGCACTAAGAGAATGACCAAGATTTGCATAGGCTGTCCTTATATAATCCATAGAGAGCTGAAAATTTGCATTTGATCATGCATAATTGACATTCACACCTTTTGCAACTATCAACAATGTGCTGTTAAACATGTCAAACATACTAAACACAGTGTGCAAATCATTTATTTGCAACTTGGGAAGGGGTTCTATTTATTTATTTTTCTTTCCTAAAATTCTAAGTACTTATAATGGAACCGCAGTTTTAACGTGACAACTCTAATGTTTGTCGTCGCAAAATAACCGCCGTGGCTGGAGGCTGGAGACTGATGGATGGAGAGACACACGCCAGTCTGATGGTCCTTCATAACAGTGATAAAAAAGTGTTCATAGTGAACAAGGCTCATGACAAGGCAACTCAGATAATATATGTCTCAGGTCTAAATCTGTCAGTTTTATCTGTCCATTTTATCTAGTGATATGAAATGTAACTCCCTGTTATTAGGTCAAATTATTTCAATTATTTATTATAGATACTGCTGAGATTAAAAACTAGCTTGAAAGTAAAGAATTAGAAATCCATTTCTGCCTTATATGACAAATCAAGAAATTAACGTTCTTTTGTATATATTTGAGACAAATGAATTCCACGCCGTGCTGCCATAGTGCATGATAGAGCAATCTCAGTTCGTAAGCGAGTATTTTCTATATCTGCAACAACTGTACAGCTGCTACAACAATTGCAAGGTAATGATAGATGATAAGGTTCCCTGATCTGCTGTCAGTCTGGCCTAGTATTTTATACCTCGTAATTATTCTCTCCATAGTTCTCTCTTCATAGTTCAGATAGGTCTGATACTGAGCCCGAGCAGATGGATGAGCCTCAGTAGAGTATTGTTCTGTGCTTTGTGTACGCACTCTATTCCCAGCATGGATCAGGTCACTACGGAATTCACTGTGGGAGATAAATCTTTGCTCTTTTGGGATGGCTGCATAAAGAGCCATGAGAGCAGAGATCAGAATACGTACTGAGGCTTGCATTGCCTTTCACCATTTACTTCTCATGTTAAACTAAGCGGATAAATGTGAGGGACACGTTTCGTTTTTGATATACACTGGGACACGTGTGGCTTGAACATCTCCTAAAATCAGTTTTTAAACGTGCAGAACAAAAGACAGAAGAAAGAAATACCACGCTTGGCTTTTGATGCGCAATTTTTCCAATATTGACTGAAGTTGAAGCCATTTGTTGCCTTATTAATGTTTGTACTTTGGCTTTTAATCATGAAATGTAGCGACTTTTTATTTCATTTGCGGTAAATAATCTGTCACATTGAAATGAGTTGTCCATCAGACTTACTGCTACAAAACGCTAAACAACCATCAGTATCATAAAACAGTTGTCTGCGATGGTGAATCAAGACAGTGTTTCGTTGGAGAGGCGATAATAGTTGTAATCCTGAGCATTAGTTACGGGGGTTCCAGGTCACCGGTCCCCCGATCCGCCAGTGACAAATGCGCGATATGATGCACCCTTTCTCTTGACTTACTTAGTGTGTAGCCTTTGTTAGCTTTCGTCGCATTTGCATTTTTTTCCGTTCTTATTGGTCAAGATTAATCAATTCACTTTCTTATCATACAAAATTTTCCTCATGCAAGAGCAATGTTGTTAGTGTGTTGCCATTTGCATATCTGTGTATGTATTCAAGATGCAGGCAGATACTAAAATATTCCAGCATGAAGGCCACAGTACTCAAAATAGTTATCTACCCAGATCAATTAGACATTTTCCGCAGTGAAAAAGAACGTATAAGAGATGAAAGCAAACACAGGCTATATGTCTACTTGAAATTGAATGCAGATCAAGAAATGTCCCATACAGCCAATAGAAATTGTTTCTAGTCAATGGGCTCTCTCGTACCTTTAAACCTTTTGCTCTAAGTGCCGTGCTAAGAGCCACATAATCGTCCACTGGTCAGTTCACGTTCTTTTCGGGGGGTAAAATTTCGTTTGATTTCTTGATTTGGACGGAGTAAATATGTTTAGTTCCCTGTCTGACATCCTAGAATCTCTTTATCCATGTACAATCCGATTTGCTTATTTCCAAATCAAGCGAAAGGAAACCAAATTGAATTGTAAATTTCCATTATGATGTTTTTTGCGATTGATTACATCGTTTGTTAAACAGCAATGAACATGGGTTAAGTTTACCGACCTTAGCGTACAAAAAGACGGATGGCATTACCAAGGCTGGCGAATTTTGATACTTTCTCTATTTATAGATAACTATTACACAACTGCTGAAAATGCTGGCAAATGATTTACATCTTTCTAAAGTTTCTCTTCTGTTATACTGTAGGGATAGCTCTGACAAGCCATATATTAGGAACATTGGCGGATCCAGGATTTCCCGTAGTGGGGGGGGGGGAACGCCCACCCAATTTTCACCTATTTTCGCCCAAAAATTGAGAAAAACTGCATGAAAATGAAGAAAAATTTTGCCGTAGGGGGGACACCTCCTGCGCCCCCCTAGATCCACCAATGAGGAATATATTTCAACCACGTATCATTAAATTCCTATCATTTTGGGAACAATGGCTCGTCAAAAGCGCAGCGTGAAATTTTTTTGTTGTCTCTTTTGTTCTGGACGCTTTCAAAATGATAGGAATTTCATGATACGCAAAAACTTCAGGCTCGGTTCAAAAGATCTGTAGGCTACATCTCACATCCTGTTCATCATAAAACGTTTCTCCTCAGATGATACTCTTACATAACTTTGTGGATTGCATAAATTTCATTTAGGCTCTAAACCCCTGGGGAAATAACATCACAGTAACATGTGGGCTGTGGATCGGCTTCGTCTGGTCCTTACTTTGTGCTAAAACCCAATAAAAAGAGGATATTGAAATGTCTCTTGGGAAAGTACACCGCGCTTACATTGATAATTGATAACAGTACAGGACGAAGTGAACAGTAGATTTATTGTCCATCTGTTGCTACCAAAATGTACATTGGATTTAAGGCCCGTCAGGTGCTGCTCCGATATTTTTTTTTACTGATGAACTTTTGTCCATAAGTTTACTATAGGAAGTCCAACATATTATCACACACTTCACTTGTAATAGCAAAAACCACGAATTTACTAACATACAATTTGAATTGCAATGGTCTCATACTTGGCAGTAGCATGTCTCCACATAGTTTTGCCATAAATTGCCATAAATTTCTAAAAATTACTAAACTTCAACAGAACTGAATACCGTACTGTCATCTGAAATTAATCTCAAAACGTGAAGTACATACAAGATCGTATCAGAACTTGACAAGGTACTTTATGGGAGCTCCCTTATGTGCCCTGATGTACACAGAACTTTCACACGCTTTTGTATGCAATTGAGACGATTTCTGTGTAATGTTGTGATGCTCGTGACCGTTTCTTACATCGATAGGATGAAAACTGCTGTAATAGAAGAAGAATGTGTGTACCAGTAGCAGTGCCACTGAACATGTGTGAAAATAGGTGATTCAGGTCGCTTTTTATCACCGAGTGATGTTACAACATTCATTGCAAGAGAACTATCCAACATTTGTTTAAGTTCTTTCAATCTAATGACACAAGATTTTCTGAACTGAGGAAAATGAACCAGATTAATCTTTACGTTTCTGATCATCAGAATACAAAATATACATTGGATTTAAGGCCAGTCAGGTGCTGCCCCCATCAATTTTTTATAACCGATCAACTTTCATCTATACTCTTCACTTGTAAAAGCAAAGATTACCGAATTTCCTAACATACATTTTGAATTGCAATGGTAATATGTCTCTTCTCATTTCTGAACATGTTTGTAACATTTGCTGCTCATTTATCATGATTGCATCAGTTTCCTAGTCCTACCAATGCCTCAGTTCATTCGGAAACGTTTCCTCAGCCCAGGCCTACTTAGCACGGCTTAATCAGGAAGTACTTAGTCAAGAATTACTGCTCAATCAAAGTCAACGTCTCCAGATAAGTACCAGTAAATGGTTTGCCAATTAAGGGACTCCTGCCTCCAGCTATTATGTAAATTCTACTTCATTGCTGCAAGACCTTCTGGCATTGTGATGATGTCATGGCGACAGGGCCTGCTCAAGATTGGTTATCAGGGCAGATGGAAAACATGCTCATTTCTGTAGTAACTCATGAAATTAGGAAGATGAATGAGCAACAGAAATAATGTTTTGTGTATGTTACTCTGAAAACAAAGATCGGGATCTGCAATTCATTTGTGCTCAACAAAAACATCTACATTCAGCTCCAGAAATGGATTTCCTTTTTGCGTCAATGGAATTCCATGTTGTGTCTCTGACTCAGACAAAAGCACCTATTGTTGTCAAAAAGATGAGAGATCACTTGCAATAGAGCAGTTTTGAGTGAAGACATTGAAGAATAGTATGGGCAGATGTTGAACGAATGGGAAAAGGCTGGATGTGCACTGTGTAGTGACTATAAAAATGAATAAAGTAGTTAGCAAAGTGTGCCTTTTTCTAGGGCACTGGATACAGGTGCCTGATCACGCATTGAAAGCAATCAGATCCATTGTAGAACTGATTACAAGCCATATTGTCTCAGTGCACTCAGGTCAACTGGTGTCAAAATATACATAGTCAAAATTAAAGATGACATTCCCAAATACATTTCGTCTGATCAATACCAGTGTTGTCTGTTTTGTTTGCGGATATAATAAAGTTTTTCATCTTTAACTAGACATTTCGTCCTCTGACAAGATTCCTATATCAGTTGAGGTTATGTTCTCGTCAATAAAAATTCACGCGGTAAAAGAAAGTTAATATTGTCCCAAAAGAAACAATTCATGAAAAGACAATGCATGCTGTGATGCCTTTGGCTTTCTAGTGGATAGTATTACAGTTGTTAAACAGGTTAAAAGGTGAATCCCATATAACTCGAGAAAAAATTCTACTTTTCATATTATTCTTGAGGAGAACACGACAATCGTTGTTCTTTTGAAATTAAGAACCTCATATGGAAAAAAATTGCTTCGGATATTTGGTTTTAAGAATGTTGAAGACCAAATGGTACATTAAAGTCAACATGTCAGTATATAATATTACTTGTGAACCATTTCTGCCTGTGAAAGGGCTTCATTTCCTGCTCACATCTCTGTGATATTTACTGGAACGTAACAGCAGAGACTGGTTAATAAAGCTCTGTAGCCTATTGTATCAGGGTTTGTAAGAGGAGAACCTAGAAACTGGTGTGAGGTTCCTTCCATTACGACACATAATACGGCTGACAATCCATTACAGTACAATATACTACTTACAATGTATTAAAGTACAAAGTACCACTGGCAATACATTGCTGTCCGGTTCATTAGTCTATCACGCTTTGCGTTGATAGACTACTGTAGTGTAAAAGAGTTCGCGTTGTAGTAAATCTTCTTATGGTATAACGTTTATCGTGTAATGGATTTATATTTCGAAGCACTCAGTTTGCATCCTGCTAACATTTGTTAAAGCTATGCCAAAAAATACAAGACCTAAAAGTACAGTTGAATCATTTATTACACACTATCAAATCTTTACATAGTGTACAGCATTCATGTACCCTCAATGGTAAACTTCAGATATCAAGAAGTTTACCGAAGGCAAAAGCCCAGGAACTAAATGAGTCTGAAGCATCCAAGATCTCTATGGATATCAAAAGGTTTACCGAGGACCATAGTCCAGAAACCAGATGAGTCCAAGAGTGAAGTTTCTCCAAAGGGTATTCCACACCAACTGACATTGCTCTCTTGTATTTAAACCACCATTAACCAATCATAGAACGCATATGTTTTAACCAATAGAAACATTCAGACATTGGGTAATGTCTCAAAATAGTAACGTCTGGTTCTACAATTTATCTACAACCAATCACAATCATCAGATGTTATGTAATGGATAGTAATAGTAACCTAAGTATCACATTGAGGCTGTGTGATGCAATAATGCCTTAATACAGGAAATAACAATATCTTAAAATAGTAACAAATGTTTAAACAATTACGTTTTACAGACATAACAATGGAATTTCCCTTACATGATGCAACGCATTGTAACCTTACGCAATAGGAACTATTGCGTTAACGTGAATTATACAACACTATTGCAATCAACTGAAGGCGACACTTCACATTGGCCAGCATTTTCCCGGACCGAAACTTTTTCTCACAATTTCGGAAGGATGTTCTGTACTTTTCCAGCTTGTTTTCCAATACATTCTTATTAAGTTTAACTCAGCACCCTATCTAGTGCAGATCTGAACGGTTCTCCTAGTGACTCGGGCTAGCATGAATGCTCATTTCTTGCTATGACAAGGACAGTGCAAATTTACATCTTTCTAATTTCCTCTATGTATTAAAAGTGTGCTAAACAGCTTTTCGTTCTGTATCCGAGCCTCTTTCTGTCACGCTTTAGTGGTTTCTCACCGGAAGTTGGTTGATTGATTGACAGGCGCTGAAGCTGTTGTAACAAACATCACACCATGAAATCATTCATCCGTAACTATCGAAATATTTGCCGGCAACACATTTCCTGTGCTGAATAGAAATGACAGAACGCTGCTGCTGAGGAGATCCAGAACTTCGGACTAAAGTAATTAATCTGTTCACCATCACATGCTGGTCTTTTTGTCTTGTTGAATTTGTAATAAAATATAGCGAGCTCCTCTCCCTAAGTTGATAGGAACTTCTCATATGATTTTTGAATATTCATTATCATTAACTAATAGTACTGAAAACTAACTCATTGAATCCTGCTTGTAGAATAATCTTTATTGATGTTTCCAAAACCATAATACATAATCACATGCAGTATCGCATTCATTTTATAGGGCTGTGTAAGAACATTCAAGAAGTTTAATGATGTTGTTGCAATTGATTTCACAGTGTCCAGATATTTCTAGAATTGAGGAAATCCTCGGGATATACCCTTCTGAGAAGGTTCTATGATGTTTCGCAACGTTGCGTCATTCATTGCTCCATATTAATCCTGTGCTTAATGTGCTGGATGACCAAATATCCGCTATATTTCCGTAACGTGTCTAATTTTACACCGTTTAAATGAACTGAATCCTGGTAGCATCACCGAAATTAGTAGATTTCTATCTTATTTAGCGGATTTTTTTACTTATCTATTTTCCATGGTCATCGGCGATTTCCTAATAATCAAGGTGATTTTACATTACTTTTGTCAGTGACTAAAATTATGAATAATGTCTATATTGGGTGCATTACTAAAATTAGTAGATTTAAAGTTTAATGTTAGTATATTATTAATAATAATAGTCAAAACTAGCCTTCGTAGTTGTTTGAAATACATAAAAATAACGATTATGATGTAGATAACATGGTATGGAATCCGATCCGTCGGCACAATCTACTGATTTAACCCACACCCGTCATTTGTGCAATTAAAACGACCATGTTGTCGCATACGCTGTGAACATTTTTACGAAACTGATCTATGCATAATGACGAATAAATGTATACATACACACATACATACATACATACATACATACATACATACATACATACATACATACATACATACATACATACA
>JBCAUI010442617.1:0-13973 GCA_038406195.1 Haplosyllis anthogorgicola
AAGTTGCCAAGTGTCCGGATTGTGTAAAAATAGGACAAACTCATCACTTAACTACCTGTTGCTCAGGTAGCAATTAGATTACTTCATTAGCTGAATCCGTCAGACACATATCCACCCTTTTCTATGACATTCCTATAGTTAACCTGAAAGCAGCGGGTTTTTCACAGATTACACCGAAGAAACGTTTTTGCTGCTATTACAGAGCTGAGACAACTGGCTTGCACGAAACTGAGCAGTCATAGTCAAAAATGTCCACTTGCCGTTATTTAGTTTCATGTTAAATGACGATTCTTCTTAGAAATACATCTTCTTTTGGATTCGTTTTAATTTATTACAGACTCAGTTTGCACTTTTTGTAAGGCGTAGGATATTTCACCTCCAGGAAATGTCAGCGTCACATCTCTGCAACTAGTGGGACGGCAAGAGTGGCAACCAGTGAATTTAGTAATTTTTAAAACAAATGCATCTCTGCAACTAGTGGGACGGCAAGACTGGCAACCAGTGAATGTAGTAATTTTTAAAACAAATGCGACATTTTCAGAAAGAACAAGACAACGTCGCATGTCACACCACAAACGGATGACTTTTTTTTATGTTTTGACATTCCTTTTCGACACTTTTGTTGCAGATCCCCAATTAACTCAACTGTTCGGGGTGAGCATTTGTCATTTCAACTAAATGTACGTACGACCTGAGTGAAGCATGCACATGCGTGTTTTTGACTACTCATAAGATGTCTTCATCACACGAGGTCACACTGCATTTAAGGTGTCAATATAAACTATCCCAGTGGCACAGTGGCCATCAAAGCTTTACTTGCTGCAGCTGAGAACTCCTGCAGGCTTAACCTGTAGTCTCTTCTCAACAAGTGCACTGATTACATTCCTCCCCTCTCTATGTGCAAAGATTATGTGAGGTTAAGATGTCCAAGTCCCTTGATTAAATATTTACCAAAAGCAGAGATCACGTCGCACATTTAGCCCAGACACTTCAGGTTTTGCCGCGTGAATTAACCCTTGATGGGGCATGCTGGCCATAAAAGTGTAATGAGAATAAAATATCTCAGTAAACACTCTACAAATGGTAATGTCACACCCGTTACCGATCAATGTTTAAAGCAGCAGCTGTACGAGAACAATTTTGTGCATTGCTACTTTAAATCCGTTAAAACGAAAATAAGAATGACTGACCATCAACCAATGGTCAGTGTAAGTTACATTTACTAAACAAATTAATGCTTATCACAGAAAGGTAAAAAAATATACAGTTTCTCTTCCTTGAACTGTGGTATAAAATATATTGCCATTTTGATAAACCTTTCACAGAAGAAAGGGAAATTCTGCTCTCGTTCAACGGGTCATAATGACACAGTAGTAACGGTATTAAGGACTGAATCTCCCAGGAAATCAAAGTAAAAGTCTACATGTAATCACTGTTACGCGTATCTGCCATACAAGTGTTAAAGGATTCACTACTCCATTACTTTGTTGTTTTTTACATGCTAACCAAATGAATTCATCCATGTATCACCAAAAATAGGCTGTGCTTTTAATATTACTCAGGGTCGTTATCAATTGAATATAAACGTTGCAGGTTCGTGTCCCAGTTTGGGAAGTGATGTTGGGCAAGTCATCCTGACACATGCTTCACGTTGTATAACTGGCACCTGGCACTTGTCCCGTCACCTCAAGGTCACTGCTCACACTGAAGTTGGGTGAGTTCTCCTGCCGGTCGTTACAGCTGCAAGGCGCTGTAGAAGCACTGTTACATTTAACTACAAATTATCAGTATAACACTGTAATACTGAGCATAGATTTGGCTTCGTGAGTTTACAGACCTTAAAGAAAATCATTGTACATACAGGTGCCAGGGAGCATCACAGCTTGCTTTGTAATCATCACGTTGAACAACGATATTCCCATTCCCGACCCAAGTCTCTAACAATATGCATAATATTGCATTTCACTGGCAACTATTCACAGCAAACACTAACCTGAAACCAAAATACTATTTAAACACCTTAATATTACTACAATGCAGCGTGATAAATGGGTAAATATGAACATTTGTAGGGAATTCATCAAGCAATACTCGTATTGGCAAACGATAGACGATTCCTTGCCCATTTCAATGTTCACCGAGAAACTGTTGTTACATGTATCCATCTGTCACACATGTGAGTAGCAGGTGATGGATCACTCGGTGCTCTATCCCTTATATCTACAACTCTCCATATACGATCAATGGTCATATTACCCTTTCATTGCACACGGTAAATAAGGGATACCAACCTTTTACACATATTTTGTTCGAAGGTTATTCCTTTCTTTTTTTCGTACTGCAGATGTATTCTGCACTACCTAATTTTTCCTTAGAACTTTCCCTTAGAAATATCCATGTACTGAAGATGGATCTTGAGTTATTTTCTTGGAATCAATTTAAAATGGACGGTACTCTGCACAACATACGTCCACTGGCCATTTTAGCAAGTTTCTTATTAAACTGCAGTAGCGACAATGTTGAAAGCGGAATATTTCTGTGTATTACTATGGTACGTGTATTGGTGCACTGAATCTGATCTGAATGGAACATCACACAGTAAAAGTGGTAATTCTGACTGATGCATCGACCGATTCAAACTGATATACTATATCTACTTGAGTTCATTCACTAAGACTCATTAATTAAGCTACAGTGTGCTGCACGCTATTGTCGGATTAGCTCCGTTAACTCTAGTAATTTACGAGTATGTGCTTTATCTACAAATCATAACCAATGTTTCCACTTAAGGTACTCATATCTATTCTATACTAATATATGATCTAAACATTTCTTACCTCTAATGTATGTCTAGCAGGATCCATGAAGAAATTGTACAAATGTGCCATAAACAAGTCAGTCTTTACCTAGCTTGTCTAACTTAGGGGTCAGAGGTTTTTAATGAACCATATGACCATGAAGCACTTAGCTCAGCCAACACATACAGACATGACAAACCACAGTCCCCACAGACTGCTGAACAAGGGCCTAATTAGATGTGCATTACTCAAAAGTCGCTTGGGATGATCACGTTCTACTATGCGGCCCATTTACAGCTACAGAATCCTTTGTCGTACATCTTGCTGTTGCGCCTCAGAAGGCGATTGTTTTAGTATGCGATGGGCTACGCTCCTAGATTCACAATGCACAATTAATCAGGCTGCTCACTGCAGGGACAAGTGCCAAATAAAATATTAATCGGAATACCACTGCTCTATATGTAAATCTCGCATTACACACAAGACAGATCCTTCGACATTAGCAATCTCTTCAATAACAATCTAAATAACAACATCCAGCATCTAGGCAATGTGCTTCCAACAAGACATACATCTAATCTCTTATTGTTTACATTTTTTTTTAAAATTTATTGGATTACATTTTCCACCACAATTTTCAAGCGATGAATTAAGGAAAACTCCAAATGCCAACCAAATTGTAACAGAGTTATATACAGTGACCCGATATCAAGGCGAAACAGGTCAAAGGAAATATGAAGCTGAACACAATTGATAATATGCATATTTGGGTGTCAGGGTCAATTTTTTTATCGCCTTTGAAGAACTGCCATTGAACTGTTACAAAGAATAGATGCAAGATGCTAAGTAACACGGTTGATCAATCGTCTTTATACCAAAATAGGGTTAGTGGCATTTAAATGTAACCTTGTGATGTACACATTGATCTACCTGGAATGTTTCGTTCTTCTTTTCTTCCTTACATGGGATATTCTGGTAGAACGTCTAGTCACAGAAGAACAATGTCTGTTACATGTCACCAAAGGTTTATCCATTTTCATTTGACAGTCATAAGTTATTCAAGAGTCTCTTTTGGTCGAGTCTACTCTTCGTTTCCTCTTGGGTGATGTAATAATTAGGTTTGGTTTTGGATCACTGCGAGCTACCTACAGCAACACGACGGTTCAGTTGTACTCACTGATGGATATATGAGTTACGGGAGTTAATTAAAGTCGAAACAAACATCACACGGCTTTAAATTACGTGTTGTTACTGCTAATCCGGCCAAATTCGACCAGTTTACAATGCTAGCTTCGAATGCCACCAAAAATAAGTTTAAACGTCAAAGATTCACAATTTGACAGGAAATTGAACGATAGAACAGGGTTCCTACAATCTCTCCGCGATGAAATTCCCTGACTTTTCCCTGATTTTTCCAGTATTTTCAAGCCTTTTTCCAGACACACTAATAACAAATACTTTATCAAAATATCACCTTCTATGCACTACCAGCTGTGTTATATTACTGAAAATACACATGTACATAAGCTGGGTGAAAATAGTAAGTGTGGTAGGTGCTATGCCAAGCACAGCAAGGCTCAAAATTTTTCAGAAAAATATGTCGATAAACTAGTAAAAATTGCTGAATCTCAGAGGTGATAATTAAATAAAATCACAAATTTCCCTGATTTTTCCCTGATAGTTCATAATATTTCAAAATTTCCTGACTTTTCCTGACTGGAAAAACGTCTCCTAATTTTCCCTGATTTCCCTGATTTCCAGAACCTGTACGAACCCTGTGGACGCTGATCGAGCAAAATTTTACTGCGTACATTTTAGTGGCTATGTACACTCATCCATTTTTAAGTCGCCCATCCCGATGATTTAGTAATGTATACGATAGACAAAGGACTGCGACGGTTGAACTGCAGAGTGTTCCGACTGATTTCTTCAAATCAGAGATATTTTCAATAACATTGGTGCGGACCGCGTGGGAGATTCACATCCATCAACCTTCTTTTTTCGTACTTCTGATTGAACATCTTCGAGATGCATTTCATTCAGGGATGAAGACACATCGTTATTCCCATGGCATAACTATCAAAAACAGGTTTCTGATATTCTAAAATGTTTTCTTGCCAAAAGTTACAAACAATAATGTATTTCCATAGATCATTGGAAGCTCTTAACTAGTTTATGTCTCGACCACCCAGCCCTCTGTGTCAAGAACTGGACTGGGGCAGGCACCATGAACCAATATTCATCACAATTCATCAACAGTCACTGCAGGCATGTCTGCCTTATAAAATATGAATCACAATTACTTTACTTGCAAATCAATTTGCCTATCAGTGTGATTCCCTATTTTACAGGGCCGCTCCGATGACTGTAAGAGTTCAACTCATTCATCATAACACGAGGTCATCTTCATGCGGCACGGGTTCTCATACACGGCTCTGTCCTGGACTCCACATTCTGATGTTACATGTCTCAGTCATCATTCTGGTATTTAGGTCTCAGCAAGGGTGTTGAAGTGAACATAGCATTTCAAGCGAGCATTACAACTGTCATTCATCGTTTACATGAAGGAAGCTTTTCATGCGATAATTTATTTTATGGCACCGCAGTACACAATTTACTTTTCAGAGTCATGTATCGACCAACTTCTAAATTTGTTTTAGTTTAACCAAAATATCTAAAGCGGAACAACATCTATGCATTAGCTGATGTATGTAAATTAAACTCGGCAATATCGAACCGATGATCGTGTTCTGTGTTATCAAAAGAGAGCTTGCACAGTGATAAAACCAACTATAACTGTGCACTGCGGCAAGTATCTTTTACGCGAAAGAGAACTGTTTTAGTCACAGGATTCGTTTTCTAATCTTCTATTACACCAAAGCACTGCTTTATCAAAAGAAGGCTTGCGCAGATAAACTATTAATTATGTTAGAAACCTGATCTAAGTATCTGAGTCTGCACAAACTACCATAGTAACTGTGACACGATCCGTTTACTAATCCACCTTCTTAAGGAGTCGCCTTGCATGATGAAGCAACTAAAGTGCACAGGCCTTCAAACTTTCCCATTTCTGGAATCGCTAACTCTCGGACTCGGCTAAATCATGTCAGTTCACTGGACTAACAGCTACAATGTGAAATGTACAGCGGGGATTTATCACGATTTCATGTGTCCATATACAGAGTTCGTGCAGCCCTGATCCGCTGTAATGTATGGGGAACTACAACACAAAAGACCACACTTAGCGCCTTACTCCACTGTAGACATCTATTTCATTATTATTTGCTACTTCTGCTATAAAGTTAAGTGCTATAGTTTGAGTGCTACAATTGCTGTAAAACCTCAAAGGAAATCACAGCTACTCTCCTTGGTGTGTGTGCAATCGTCCTTAATAGAACAGCGACGAAGTTTGCTTCCAGGCACACTTTCTTACACCGAGGCCAAATATTTATATTCCTTGGCTGCATATTGATCGCTATCAGAAGTACAGGATGAACCCGAACCGTATGTTATCGTTTAAGACAAGGAAAAGTTATGGATGGATTTGAACGGAAACAACTTACCTGTTCCGTAGAGAAAACTTGGTAATCACATTTGCTACTAGTGTTACAAGACAAGACAAGACAAGACATACTTATCCATGAGAACACGTAAGAAGCCTGCAGTGTAACCGAGTTACTGCTGCACGTAAAACCGCATGTAAACCAATCCACAAGAGCTAAATAGTCTAGTCGTACATACATTTCACGATCCGAAACCACTTAAAAAGAACTTCAGCAACTGCACACAAACCTTCAAACAATGTAGACATCAATGATGAACGTGTGTTTTCAACGTAATTGATGAGGATGTTTTACTTAGTGGAATGTTTAGCAAATATCCGTAACAGACAAAGGACTGCGATTTACAAACGTAACGTTTCAGAAATATCCGCTTCAATCATTTTATCCGTTTGTTGAGTCATTCCAAGAAGTTCATTAAACTAAACCGTTTAAGTTATGCAATGCCTGGTCTATGAATAAATACATACACAGAGCGGGAAATCATCCAAACAGCTGATTCCCATCAGAATTAATAAGAATGATATTGTGATATTACATTGGAGAAACATGTAGCGGAGAGAGATATGAGAAGAGAATGATGTGTCCAATACCAGACTGAGCATTCAATAGGCAAAACCACAGAAGCTCCAGTCTGAGCCCCCAATCACCAGTCACTGCACTCATTGAGATTCTGCGCATGATGCCAACGATGCCTTCCCTGGGACCGTAGTGTATATGAATCCACAACCATTTATATAAGCTTTACATAGCCTTTTTAAAAGATCAGCCCAGATGCTGCTCCTAAATGGAAAGCGTTACTTTTCACTGGGCCATAAAAACCTTGCCGGAGGGCTGGGATATATTCCAGACAGGAAACCGAACTAATTTAAGGTTTGACGGTGTCTACTGAACTGGGACCAGTGCTATGTGTGATCAACAGATGTGCTCTGGTCACAAGAGAAATTAAAAGCTATGTCCAGTCATGCTCTGTTGCTGTCTAATAGCACATCACTTATTCCTCTCCATACACCATCAAATACTGTCCGTCTCTCTTGGGTCACTCTGCCATTATCCAGTGCACAGATTGCCTTCTGAAACTACAGTCCAATAAACTTATCTGGCTCTTTTATTGAGATCCTTTCCATTTCAAGGCTGAGGAGATACCAATAACTTTCTAGCTGAAATTGCTTTCCGTGCACCCATGTTTTACATTGCATACTGTCTGCTTTACAACATACAATTTTATGTTCAACCATTTGCAGGATGCAAATTAAACGTAGTCAAGCAATAAGCTTTTAGGGGGATCCTGAGGGATCGAGTTTCTTATTAGTTTGGAAGAGATATTTTATGCAAGATAACATGCGCCAAAATTTGGTTCAAACTGGAAACTCACTGATGTATCCAAGCTTGGGTCTCTTGGGTAGAGTACCACCACTGTGGTAACACAGAGACAAAAGTACTTTTGTTATATAATTGAACGCAACTGAAATGTCTTAAGATATCAAGATACTAGAGACCTTTTTGGTCATCCATTTTTGTAATTGAAATGTTTTGAAAAGTTTGCCACAAACTTAATGCTGCGCGGTTATGGTGCCTACTCGTGCCTGTACCAACTCGAAATACTGGGCCTGTTCTCACTGTGTGTGTTTAGTTACTTCTCGTTGTGTATGATCTCAGGAATGTCCCCCTGGTTAGCGGTTCCCAGCTAAGGTTCTATTAACCATAAAAAACACCAGTTCTTGTCAACAATCCTTTTATTACACAAGATGTCACAACGTTCACCTCCTGACAGCCAATGTGACACCACTCTTATCCCTTTATATTCAGACCCTTGTCCCTAACACTAACTGTGGGCTAGTGTGCAGAGGTGTGGGCCAAGGCCAGTCCCACTGGGGCACACTTCAGGTATCCTGACTAGTGCTGTAGTTAGGTCACACTGCAGTTCTACAGAACTGCCTTGTGCTGAGACATCACTGATTCGACAGCTCACAACACTGATTGCTGTGGCCCACTGCAGACTCTTTTGGTCCACCTTGTGCTGGTGAGCAGCACACTATAGACTCTCCTGGTCTACCTTGTGCAGTAGAGAGGCACAATGGTCTTTTGGTCTGCCTTGTGCTGGAGCGTGGCAAGCTGTGTTGACAACCTGCAACACCTGGAATGTCTACAAGTGTTGACGACACTCTCACATGGGGCAGTACTTCCTGATAGTGCACTCTCATGTGGGGCAGCAGCTTGTCCAAACCTCAGTATCAGCACACTCTCGTGGGGCTGCACAACAATGAGAAAATCACTGATCCCGTAGTGCACTCTCTCGTGGGGCAGCAGCTCGACAGGTTCAATGACAGCGATCAGCAGGTTTGGGCAGCACACTCTCTCATGGGGCAGCAGCTCTTCCTACTTCCTATGACCTTGAGACTCTAACACAGACTCTGGTTGTCACAACAAAGTGACTTAATAGCTCAACAGCTATATTTGTGTGTGCTCACAACTTCATATTCAATACTCTCTCCTTAGTCAATCTTTGAGTAGCAGATACACTTGGAGTGAAGCTGTACCGTTACAGCTTCACAGTCTAGAGTACCAGTGATTGGTTAACAGTGTTTCCAGAGAACACTCCGCCTCACTGTACTTCATGTGGGATTCTAGGCCCTTTCATCGCATCATATTCCTGAAATGCATTTAACCACCTGGTAAACAACAAGGAGCCTCGTTGGCAAGGTGTGACCGCACGCAGTCTGATCACTGAAGTTAAGCAACCATGAGCCCAGTTAGTACTTGGATGGGTGACCATCTGAAAACTGTGGTAGTTGCTAGAAAGATGTGATTTCCACCTGCCGTGTTTCGCTACGGCTTATGTCGTATGAACAGCAAGAAGGTTCCCAGAGTGCTCCCCAACTCATTAAAAGGCCGGGGTGTGTGCTGTCATGCCTATGTGACTGGTGCACATAAAAGAACATGTGTGGACCATCGGAACATGCCCAACCACCATACTTCTGTCTGCCAAGAATGAGTGTGTGAATGAGTGCTGCATTGAAGGGCTGAACGAAAAAGAGGCAGTGCCCCGTATGAGGAGGCTAACCTGTATGCTCCCCAGGGAGTTGATCTGGGAGGGGGTGGCTCCCCCTCATAAATGGATTGACACAGTATGAAAAAGAGGCCTGAGCAGAAAAAAAAAAATTGTAAAGCGCCGTTGATAAGACATCCAGTCTTCTAGGGCGCTACATAAATTTACAGCACAAACAAACAAACAAACAAGGGCTGGTCCAAAGCGCAACATCGTCAGTAACTTACAATAAAATGTGATTACACACATACAGCTCTAACAGTGAAGACCAAATGATAAGAAAGTATGCAACAACCAACGAGTGACCTAAAGCGGTGGCAGCGACAAATGGGGTCGGCAACTGCTTTAAGTCGCCGATTCAATATCACTAATGTGTATTTGCCCAAATCTGATGGATTGTGTTGTCAGTTTCCAATTTCCACTCATTGAAAGGATGGTAATGAAGCAACTGTGTAAACTACTGACTCCACGGATAGCAGCTTAAATCGACTGAGAAATGTCAGTAGCATTGTCTCTTGTACTGTACACTTTGTACTAAAAAACCAGGACGGGAGAAAACTCACACAAAGGGGAGAAGGAGATCAAGTATCACAAAAGAGTAACTTCTTCAAAAGATAAGGAATAAAGAATGACAGAAGACAGAAGATCTCCAGCGTGTTATGTCCCTTGGATAAGAATAAGATGAGGGCAAGGAGTAATAAGGGAAGAGGAAATAAATTGATCGAAACAGGGTACGCCTAGGGATATCGCTGTGAGGATGTTCCGGCATTGAGTAACATCAATTGCCTTCATATTACAACAGCATATTGCTTTCGAGAATCTTTGAGTCGATGTCTCAGCTCTACATTCACGCAGAATGTCATCTAAACAGCAATCCCATTAAGTGCATCAAATTTCTACTCCGGTTGGGATATCAGGGGATGTGCTTTCCTTTAACAGGTAAATATCTTGCAATGATGACTGTGATTCTCAATCTTCGTGCTGCCTCTTATATCATACATAACTTATTTTTCCGAGTTGTGTTGGCGAACAGATTTAGCGAGTAAAATCTTTTCCAAAAGCGACTACACCTTGTGTCAGAGTCATCAACATTAATGTAGTTCTACCAGTCCCAAAATCGATGTCTACAAAGTTGATATAAAAAAATATACAACAGTTTATCACAGGACAGAAACACATTGAAATTGAATGACAAATACATTTCCTGTGCAAATTTAATCCGTGACAATAAATAAAAATTAACTCACAAACTGGTTTGTCCATTTCCTGAATATGTAAAGTATATTCCTTAAATAGACATCAAAATTCTTACCATGCACACAAAACATGTGAGATACAATTATTTACATCAATGGGTTTCACATCCAAAATTACCTTCAATGCACCGATTAGTGTATCCAATTACAAATTAATCACCAGACATCAACACATATTCAAACATCAAACTTTACCTTGTCATATTTGTTGCCACAATTATTCCATTGACACATGTCTGTTAAGTGAATGAGATCGCTTGGTACTAAGACCATACAACGTGTTCCATGCCATAATAACCAACATGAACATAACTAACTCGGTAACAGGTGTTAATCCGTTACCAACATATGTATGCATACACAACTTGCTGCCACGCACATAGACAATACATGTTGTTTCCTTTGTACATAAATACAATGAATAGTACAGTTACGTTAACATATTACACCTAGTTAAACAGTGTATTAATATGTAAACAGTAGCGGATCCAGAAATGCGTTCAAGAGGTCTTATGAATTTGCGCCCCATAGATCGACGACAGCACAAATCCCTAAAAACTGTCACAAATTTCTCCTACAGAACAAGATAACTGAACGGAAATGAGTAAATTACGCTGCAAAAGTTTCGTGTGAAATATTAAACGTTGTAACACGAAGGGCACCCAGCAGTAGATAACATGTGTTGTGGCGACTCTTTTCATGTTCTAATAGGATTGTCGTCCAGGAAACGGATAAATACTCAATTGAGCAAATTCGGACAGAATAACGCATGAAAGAATCCGCTCTCTGCAATTACGGTTTATCAAGTCCCAGACAAATCTAAGGCGTCTTTCAGATACTTTTCGTGTCCAGTCTTCTATGAACAATCGACCCAGTCACTGTATCAAGAATTTTTCTTCGCACGACTTTCATAGGGAAGTCTTCTATTTACGACCATCCATTGGGATCGTTGTTTATAGTCTTGAACTGGAGGTGATCGCAACATTCTGGTTCGTTTTGAAATGGCTATAGCCCCATATCGTACAGGGCTACATATGTTACTAGTTGTTTAGAATGTCCTTATGAATAAATACACTGAAGTTCAACATCAACCAACCACAAGTTACTGAGTAATTCAGAGGAGAAGATGACCATCAACACCACTGAATGTCAATGGGAATCCATTATTTCTCCAATAAAGAGGTGGTGAAGTTATTCCAAATTGATATATGCTGTGGACCTACATATTACAAAATTTTAGGATAAATTAATGGGAATTGAAGAAGATTCCAAATCTGTCAAATTAAGTTTTAAGATCCCACATAAAAATTCAAGAGTCACCCCTGCTCAATTTCATACCTTAAATTGTCATAGCTCATTCATTTTGTTACCTTCTTGCCTTATATGTGGTGGTTGGGTCATATCTATTTAGGGGTAGACTTGGAGAGAATAGTGCAATTAGGGACATAAGGTCCTGTTACGTCATGCAACGTCATGTGGGGCTAGACTCACCTTAAAGATACAACGGGAAACTATACTTGTCTAAAACTAATATTCTTTTAAACGTCTAACATAACATTCAATTTAATTAATTAAAAATAATCCTAGGATCCTTATACAGACCTCCAAGTGGAGACCAAAAACAATTCCTAACCGAATATGACAAATTATTAGGCAAATTAAAGAGTGAAAATAATAAGCAATTTATATTAGGAATCAATCAAAATCTGGACTTATTAAAGAGTGACCGTCATATTAACACTCAGCGATTCCTAGATATTAACTTAGATAAGGACATATTACCCACAATTACTAGACCTACTCGCATATCAAAAACAACCGCCACCCTAATTGACAATATATATGTCACGCGCACGCTCGCGTGGGATGTATTCGTGGGCACCGATGTCTCGTTGACGCGACGGACTCGCGTCTCTGGCTAACCGAAAGGCATTGATCCTTTCAGTCCGGTTACTTTGGAGTGTTTACCCAGCAGCGATGCTTGGGGCGCACTAGTCAAATGAAGAGAAATGAACCGAAACGAGGGCGCTACAGTGCTCCTCCGGCGGCAAAGGAAAAGAAGAGTATGATTGACAGTTGAACGTCAGTGAGTCGTGCGGACCTAGAGGTCTGAGTGTGCTGACCATGCTAAGGGGTTAACCTTGTCAGTACAGTAGTAAGGGGCCAAATGCGCAATGCCCAGTGTTGCAGTATAGTTTTTATAGTCTGCGCTGAGGGCCCCACCCGCACGTGCTCACATGCAGGTGATGTCATCAGTGTGTGACGTCATCCTGATGTGACGTCATTACGCACAAGCACTCGGAGCACATGTGCGTAATGGTTGCCAGGCCAGGATTCTAAAAATAGCACCACTGTAGGGCAAATCCAGAATCCTGCAGTGCAGATTGACAGCCCCATGACTGCTTAATGAGTGCTTGCCACCTTATGCAAGCTGCTGCAGTGCTGAATGGGAGTCACAAATTTCAAAGTTAGGTACCCCCCTTGCACGCATGAGTGCGGTATGCCAGCCATGCATCACACTCTTCCCCAGGTCCCCAACCGTCCTCGGACGCACTTTATTCACAGGATCTAAAAATATAATTACAATACATTTGAGAGCTAAATACATTACCAATGCTACTAATAAATCTGGAAAAAGTACAAAAGCACAATGCTACATTACACTAGAGATATAAGTTAAGCTAAAGATCGAAAGTTCAGTGCACTTGATCTTCTCACGAAGCTTCGACGTATTTTCTTCTCATGCGCTCACAGCTGTGATCCTTGGGTGGAATTGGTGCCCATGGCTGCCGACTCCTTGGTTGTCCTGGGTGTGGCAGTCTCTGCAGATGGGTCTTCCTCTAGCAGCTGGTTTTCCTCGTCAGTGTCCAGCATGTCGATATCCTCATTGTCCTCTGCTGGGCCGCGATCACCTGTCACTTCATCAGCCTCAGCATCGCTGGGAGCCAGAGTGGAACATGGTTTTGTGCCCTCTGGAGTCTTATGGGACAAGCCGGTGGTGGATACTGGTGAGGCATCACGCGATGAACCCGACATCTCGTGACGAGGTTCGCGCTGCTGACTATTCTTCACTTGTATGGTGGGTATTTCCGGGCATGACTGGCTCAGGAGCTTGGCCACATCTTTCAGAGTCAGTGGTGGGGCTTGGCCTTCTGCACCTGTCTGAAGAACGTCTGTGTCATCTGTCTGAAGAACATCGGTATCGCCTGTCTGAAGAATGGTGGTGTGACTCGCCAAGGTGACCAGAGGTCACTGTGGGCTTCCATGCAGCATCCTCTCATGGCAGTCCTTCAGAACATCCACCATATCA
>JBCAUI010442728.1:0-13970 GCA_038406195.1 Haplosyllis anthogorgicola
CGGGGGGTCAGGGCCCCACTTTGGACTTTGAACTGCTCCCGGTTTTGCTACTGCTTTTATGCCTCTCAGATCTGGCCAGGCATCACAAAGGGTCTTTCGGCGAAAGACCCAATGATCGCTGTGAGTGAGTGTTTCTATTGTTTGGAACAGCGGATCTGATTTTTCATTCATGTCTCTTCATTTCTTTTTCTTTTTTTGGACAATAGAACATTTTATTCCAGTGAAGGGCATTGTGTTAAATTCAGTTGTCGTAAAATGAAATACTACTTTTTCACTTGACAAAAAAAGTTTCAGCCTTTCTCTGGCTACTGGTGATGGTAACTTTTTAACAAACATGTATTTTATTTTATTCCTTTACATGCTAGTTTATTTCATTGCTATTTTGTTGATTTTACACTTTCATTAATCTTGTTTATTTTTCATTGTTAATTTTTTATGTGGATGGTCCTCCAAAATTGTGAGTAACTCCGTTACATTGGTAAGATGGTTATTTGCATCGTGATCCCATTGTATCTGCTCTACCTCACATTTTTGTCTTTCCATTTTGCTCAATGGAATGTTGATATAAAAAAGTAATGGATGTTGGGGATCCACTTGATAGTATTAGTATCGATCCAGTTTAGGCAACAATCCGGAGTTGGTGAGTCAGACTGGAGCTGTGTCAGCCACGTGGATTGTGAGACATTCTCATTAGCGAGTTAAAGTCGCTCGTTTTACGTTTAACGTTGTACGTGTGAGACGACATCTTAAAGTAGGGAACGAATGTACAGTGCACCCCACCTAACTCGAACCTCAAGGGAAACTCACAAAAAGTTCCAGATTAGCAGAAGTTCGAATTATCGAGTCAAATTTAAATAGAAATTGTGCGAAAGGGATATTTGCAAATGTTCAAAAAAAGAGTCATCCGTGTTCGAGTCAAGTGAGGTGCACAGTATGTTATCTAAAAAAATTATATTTCACAAAGTTTTGGTAAAATGGTAAATTATAATTAGCAAGCAGTATTTGTCTCTGGCATATTGAAATCTTAGAATGCTTAAATTAAAGACTTGTTTTATGCGGTTTCAAAATCTTGTCTGATCATTTTCGTTTAAACCGTACAAGTCAAAAACAGAGAAAAGCGTGTAACTTAAACTCCCTGTTGCTGAGTCACATGTGGCAGTGTCGTTGCATCATTAAGAAGGTAGATTCTGGAATTGTGACACAGACTGACATTACCTTTAGCGGAATATCAGTCATTCTGCAAATTACAAAACGGAACAATACACATAAACCCTCAGATATCAAATTACAACGTCTTGAATAAGGCAAGATTGGAGACATCTTTTGTCGGGCTACAGTGCAGAGTTAAATACAAGGTTTCCCTTTTGAGGACTTACTTTGTGCGAGGTAAGATTTCATGATTTTAAAACTATTATCTGCTGTAATGTTCCCAATGAAAGATACCACTTAAGCGCAAGGACCATCAGCGGAAAGAGGAATTCTTGGTGTAAAAGCGATTTCACAAAGTATACAGAGATAAAAATTTGATTAAATTGGGTGAAAACACCTGTAAAATAAAATAATTTGAGAAATAAGCCAATAAAGCTCCAAACATGCAGTATTTTATCATTGTAACCGTAATTCATTCATGCTGTTTATTGTTGGGTATTGAAATGCAGCTCAGATACACAAGACCATAACCAGAGCATATTGATCAGTAACCATTGCAGTGTCAGACTGCAGACAATATCCGGAAAGGCAAACATTGCAGACAGCTGTGCAGCGTTTAAATTTCCATATGAGCACCGCAAGCCAACCTGAACAAGACTTGGTAATAAATTCCAAATTTATTGTCTTGTAACAACTTTGTACAACTTATGTCGACCTTGACCTTGATACTGACCTTGATCTTGATCTTATTTAGTAATTTAATCCATGCTAGGCTAAACGGTAGCTAAAGAAAATAATTATTTTAGCGCCGAGACCTTGAACTCGATCTAAAAACTTAGATACGGTCGTAATCTGCCAACGTTTTTTGTTGGTGTAGGAATTCAGATGTAAGCACTAAGTAAGCAGATAATGTATTTAACTGTAATTCTGAGTAAATAATCTAAGCATCATGTAAGGATCTGAGCTGCATTACATGTTTCCTATGAAATGTTCAGTGTTTGCTGATCTACGGGATTTCTGTATTGGTAATTACCTATTGACGTTGTGATCACTAACCTGTTGAGCTAGTGAACCGAGGGGAATCCGATGTATGGCAGGAATCTGTGGCAAACGAGGCTAACAACATACTATGCAGATGTAGACGGATCAAAGATCGTTCATTAGAATACACTACGAATGGGAAATTAGGTCTTGATTAACCAAGGGTTTTCTTCTTGTCGAATTTACGTTAGACTTTATGTAGGGCAAATGATATCAACGAAAAATAAAAGCTTAAATGTGTATAACTTTTTCTAATATTTTACCGTTACGCGAAATCTGAAGAAACCCTTATGATACTTATCAAACATCTAGAATAATATGAAAATGTTGCCAGCGTCCTAATTAGGAAATCGACTTTATATCATAATTGCAAAGAAATCTTTAATGCAGTTTTGTCTTGATTCCAATCAAAATCTAAATGCTTTATCAGACTTTATTCAAGTAAAAGAAACATTTAAAGCAAATTAAAGAGTTTTAAAATCTTAACTAAATTTTAGGTGAATGTGTTTGTAATTGGATTTAACTCATAACAGTGAACGTAATTTAGATAGGCATAAAATTGTTTAATTAAATCATATATGATTTAAGGTAATGGGTTGATTTAATTTGTGTGAAACATTGATACTCACAGTAAAGTGGATTAACCACTGAATTTACATTTGATGTTGGTTGCACGGACGTAGGATTCCTAACTGATTGACAAGATACGTCTTCACTGTGATAACAAGGATCGAGAGAAATTCATTTGGAAACTATCCACAGTTACCTTTAGTGAACGAAAGGTTTTCACACAAGAAAAGCACAAAAATGACATGAAGATTTACATTCCAAGGCAGAATCGTATTTATATTTCATTTTTTATTTGACAGCTTTATTTGACCGAACCTTACAGGATAGCTGATTGTTTTCTCACGGCAGATGCATCAACTCTAAACGCAATTTCGGTACAGGGATGAACTATGCATTATGTCATTTTAAATTCAAACTCTTATCATTTCTATTCTATTTTACTAAGATCAGCGTATGTTTTTTTTGTTTGTACCAGCATCTTCAAAAATGTCAATACAGTACTATTGATTTTATTCAACTTAAAAACCTGTCATTTCGTGGATTGCTAATGAGAGATGATCATAATTTAATTTTATAACTAAAATCTTGTGCCCTGACGATTGTCCATGGTACCAACGTATTTAGCCTTTGTGTGAACAGAGGATCCAACAGAGTATCAATCAATGTGAATGGATCTATGATCTACTGTTGTGTTATCAGTTGGTTCGCAGCCAAAATCAGGTGTGTACACTATACATTCATCATGCATCTTCTCTAATAACCCAAGGTGGGGATTACTTTTTATCGGAAAAGGTACTGTGGTTAGTTAATTAATAAGTTTGTAAAGAATATTAATTCCGGGAGATTTATTAGAATTGAATGGTCACGAAGAAATTTGTTGTTAATGAAAGAGTTCATCAGAGTTTCTAGATTGATGGCGTTAATTACTAGGGCTGGGACGACTAGTCTAGACTAGTCGATAGTCGAGTTGTGTGCCCCGACTAATCGACTAGCAAATCACTAGTCAACTAGTCTATTTCCTTATAAGGAAAATGGAGAAAACAGTTCACTACTGACCTTCAACTTTGAAATTTTAACCCAAATTAGCTTTGTATTGCAATTTCACAGCATCTGATAACTTGATTTTACAAAATAAAACTATTTTTGTAATTGTTTGCATGATCGATGTCCTTGATGACAAAAAGTTCAAAATATATGTGGGGGTTTTCATGTTATGAAGAGGTTCAAACTGCTCTGCAATCAGTAAATAAGAATATTTTGCACTTGATGTGACTAGTTGACTAGTCTAGACTAGTAATGCACCCAACTAGTCGGCTAGTAAAATTGCTAGTCGTCCCAGCCCTATTAATTACACATCCCTTGACGCAGACTGTTCCAGTTTTGACAGTCTCCGAAGAGGTAGACGGAAAAAAATTGTTAATATAGAACCTCCGAGTGACGTCTGACGTGCTGTGTTTACTACAATTAAACTTTACTTTTTTCATCAAAAGTTTAAAGTTTGGTTCAGTCCCTGAAAATGAAGATAACCTTGGAACAAAATAATTTTATGTAAATAATAACATTATAATGTCCTAAAATTAATAGACTTAACTTTTTTTAATTTTAAGTATTTTTTTTTACAACATATATTAAATTACATTCAGTCTGATATATTTTCAGTCAACTATAACGAAATTCTAGCATTTACTGTAGGTAGGCCATTTACATTTTACAGTCACCATCTACATGTTAGATCTACATTAAATATGTCCACACCCAAAATCATCACCTTTGGGGCATTCACAAAGTACAGATCAACGTCTAGAAGTTTCCATTTCCCGGAAATAAATCCTAAAACATAAACAACTGTAGGAAGATAAAAGCAAATAGTTTAGATATTTCGCTAACGGTGAAGTGGGTACTACTCTCTTGTTTTCGGGTATGACTCAGTTACAGAGTTATTCTGGTATCTGCAGGGTATGCCCTGTTGTACGTAAGCGATCATCATCATCCAGCAGCAGTACCCGAACTAGGGTTGAATCGAGTAGGAAAAGTACCGTGTGGGGTTTAATTCAATTTTCGAGTAATTTAAAGGATTGTTGATAATAACTTCATGTTGCTTCCATGTCGAAGTAGACAAGAATATCTTTTACACATGAACTGGTTCTAATTTTCTCCACTTCTTTTATGAAAAATTTGTAATGTGTTTTGCTGCATATCTTCTCTGTATCACAACAAATCGATCATATGTATCACGATGATCATATCAGGAAGCTCTCAGAATTTTAGCAAATGCCGAGCAGCCAGGTTGACCAGTGGGTACTTTTTGACCCGTGAAATCCCTCTGTAATAAAGGTGGGATGTAGAATGTTAGGATGTTCGCTGATGGAGGTAACCGCCTGGATTCTACCGTTTCTCCGGTTTTCTAGGAGTTTCCCCGCAACTTCACCACTCACAATCTGAAGCTGTTTATAAATAACCGAGAGGAGGCTGAGTATTGTTAGTTTACCTCCGACAGCAGCTCGGTCCACAGCTACACATATTGGATAATATAGTCTACCAGCTGTTCTTCTAATATCAATCGGATTCACTCGTTCGTCTTCTGGATCAAGAAAAAAGAGGATTTGCCAAATCAAAAACTACGATAACTAAACCAGTTCATCTCGGATAGTTTTACAGGCACCATTGATATTGTGGTAAATATTGCTCTATTTCAACTTTATATTTAGATCTAGGTTGTTTTCTTACGAAAGAAATGGTTCATAAACAACCGGTAAGCAGTTTAGTTAAAACGCGTGATTGTTGTGAGTATTTGGTGTTTTACTTCTTTAGTTCCCATGCATTAAAGCCGCTAACAAAAGAAATTTATAATTACGAAAGACAATACTGTTACAGTCTTAAATGGGTCTTTCATAAGGGGTGGCATTTGCTGTAGGGTGTCTATTGGCATCGAACTGTAACTAGGACAGTTGTCCTTTGGTCGGCAAAAACAGTGAAGCAACACAAAAATAGTGGCTCAATGCTATTCGGTGTACAATATCAAAAGTACAGACTGAAACGGGTTTCTTTCGAGTGAAGTCTAGAAATGTAAAAACTGGTAGCCCTAACTATTCAGCATGACGCTCAGGTTTTTTCCGCGGCTAATATTTTAGTTCTGTATTGTGTAGACAGCTTGCATTTATATTTGTGCCCAGATATTGTTATAATATTGTTGACTTCCACATATTAACCTTCCTGAGTTCAAGTAGGATGTGAATAACAGAAGGTCAGTCAGCCACAGGGATCTGGTGGTTAGAGCCTGGAAACCACAGGACATTGTAACTTAAGTACCCAACCTTGTGGAAAGTTTGAATACGGTGATAACCATGATGGGCCATGTAGACCTACAGCACAGAACAACAGAACTTGATATCGAATTTGATAAGTTTCGATTGAAAGAATAATCGAGAGCAAATTTGTTTTGGAAACGAATGAGCGAAGTTAGTGATCAGGGTGACAGTAAAAACATTGTAATTTACCGTGTTGTATTCACATACATCCTTTTTCAGTATAAGTGCGTGTGCTATAGAAATGACAACGCATTGTGCTTGAGAAGTCAGTTCGAAAGGCATCAGGCCTGGAAGCTGAACAAAGAATTTAACACTGTTACATTATGATACGTAAGATATGCATGTAAAATTCTCCTTGTTTCTAATTCAATAACTGTTATTAATCTGCCAAAGTTTGGGCCCACGAAAAAAGGAAACAGAAAACTTGTTTTCAATAGAAATTGTAAATTTTTGGCAAATCTACACAGAAAATAATGTCTGTAATAACGTAATTCTTGTTGGCTCAGTGCACTCAATCCATAGATTACCAATGTACCAAACAGCCGAGCATCTCTGTGCAAAGGCCACGAGGCAATCATGGTTATAATTATAGTATATTTCAGCCTTCAAGTGCATTTGCATTATTCCTGGCAAGGCCAGTATTGTGGCAACATACATGTAGTTGTGCTTGAGATGCACAGTGATGGACAAGATATGTGTCGGTTATGATAAAAGAAGATCCACCGATTCACAGTGGATCAGCCAGATGCACTGTGTGGATTCTGAACTGAATTGAAGATTATTCAGTTTGCTGATTATTATTTTGGCTGTGCACTTTGTAAAGTGAGTTAAAAATTATGGGACAAAAAATGACAAAACATGTGTTAAAAGTTGAAAGGCATAAAATATTCACGCAGTGTTACTAAAGCACACAAGAGTATTGCATGAGACACTATTGCTGAAAACATGATAGAATTTTGCTGGTTTCTCTTCAGACAGGCAAGTCCAATTAAGTTATCTGAAAAATACTTTTCAATCATAACACAGAACAGTGAAAAGCGCAGTATAAAACAAATTTTTTTTGTCAATCTTTTTTTCACTCCATTTCCTAAGTTGGTAATAAAGGGGTCATCGAAAATTTGAATATGTCCCTTGAGTTGGCATCTTAAAAGATATCAATCTTGGTTACTCGCTTTGTTTCATGTAAAATATGCATAAGCTGCCTTTAGAGCATGTGACTTCCAGTAAGAAGTCTATTGTTCCATAACGCATTGCATGTATCCTGATGAAAGAGGATTCGGAGGTGCTCAGACGCTATCTCATTGATAACTTCCAATTCGTTTAATTTGCTTGTGATTGTTAAAATGGGTTTTGGCAAATTACAGGCTACAGTATCGAAACAAGTTACGAATCTGCAACGTGCAGTATGGCACATGCTCATAGTTATGTTATCAGCAGAAAAGAATTGATTCAACGCCAGAATCAGGTGTACAATAGTATATAGTGCTTGGATATCCCTCAGGTGAGAATATATTCTACTCAAATACCACCACAATCCTGGCACTGGAATTAATGGCCCAGATCAGTCTTATTGAAGTGTTTTCGCCGAGTACAGAGAAATCGTTTTCGATAATTGATAGTTTCAGACCATTGTAAAGACAGTTATTGGTCTATAACAGCCAGTATGACATGTCAGCAATGATTTTGGAATGGAGAAGTATAAAATAAACTGAATACCAGGTTAAATTACGTAAGTCATGTATTTCCGTAAGAGAAAAAAGTTCCCGTCCGGGAAGTCGACATTAGAACTCGCCTGACCGAAATCAGCACTACGCGTGCAAGCGATTGATCCACCCTGGTCTCGAAACCCATGAGCAGGGTCACTCTAAGTCCGAAACAGAGGGTACCAATGGCCACATAAAATACAGATACTCCATTTCCGTTCCCTTGAAACCTAAAATAGTACAAAATTAGATTGAGATCATTATTGTATTTGGCACCAAATCTCTTTTGAACTAAAAGTCGTAAATAGAGGTTTAAAGGCCTAGTATAGAATATAATCTCTGAGCTGATTGCGAACAATTAAACTTCTTGCCATGATTTTCTCATTGTCTTCTGGGTTAAAATACTTGATGTTGAAATCGATCTCAAGACCAAGTAGAAGTACTATTGAACATTCAAAAGTGATCGTAAAACAGAGAGGCAGTTATTCTGATGCACTTTAGATAATCTGATAGAGACATTTTCCAGTATTTATTCAATTCGCTCAAAGTAGAGAATAGGTAATACTACATTTAACCACTTAGCCAGTTCCAGTTCCTTACAGTTCCTGTAAGCGCTTACAATATGGCGAACATGTAACTTTGTTACACCTGACCACCATGGGGTTCAAAAGAACCGTCCAACGCCCAAGTGTGAGGCAACTTTCACTAATTTTGGCAACAGCTGTTAAGCAGAGAATCTGCTCTTTATTTCATTTTATTTTTCGTACCACAATGCAGTCAAAATTAAACGAGAGGTTATCTTATGAGTGACCAAACCAAACTCTTACTTTAGTTCTACATCAGTACACAAAAATAGTATCATTTTGGAAACGTAGAGAACAAAGAAGAGAACGAAAGAATTTCATATTGTGCATTTGATGCGCTATTGTTAACTTCTGATACGAATTCCGTGTACTGCAACTTCACGGGAATAACTGTTTCTTCTTCAATTTAAAGCTCAGTTTTCGAACTGAAAGTCAATTCTGAGAGAATGAAAACATGAATAAAATGGTAAATGCCGCAGACGATTCAACCAGCCCCACTCGTAAATTTCCGCACAACTCTGGAGTCCAGAACGTTCGGGAACTGTTGTAACAATGAGTACCTCTGACAGGTATCCAGTACATCATGGGATTTTTGCCACATAGATAACCTTGTTATGTGGCTGGTGAACATATTGAATAGCTTAGTTTGATTAAGGAGAATTACTGGAAGTTTACTCATGATTGGCCTCGGATAAATTATTCTATGGTTTGTACGGGGCGCAAACGGTGTGATTTGCAGTTTAATACCGAATTAAGCATCAATGTCGATTACAATTGTCGATAGCAGCGATAGAAATCACATTATCATGTCAAGGTCAATATTATCAGCACGGCACAGGCTTTCAGAATAGTAAAGCTGGCCATTTGACTTGCCTTTACAACAGAAAAAAGGTAACAGAATTATTTTTCTTATTTTAATGTAAGGAAGGTGAAGGGGTTGCAATTGAACACATCCAGAGGGCTGGAGTTTTTACAGCCCAGTGACTGGTTCAGAAATAAATACATACCGTATTGTTCCTGAATAAAGCGCCGGGCGCTTAGACCAATTTTTACGAGGGCGCTTTATTTGGAATTATCGTAATACCAAGTTTAGCGGACAGTTCATCGATGACAAATGTAAAGTTTGATGCTTTGATTACCAAACCAGGGTAACTTATACTATTTCAAAGGTGACATATTTATTGCACAACTAAACTTTCCAAAGTCCAAGAAGATAAACAATAGTATTAAAAAAATTAAGTTTGTGGAAAATATAATTTGGATTGATCAAATAAGTTATGCTTAATAAAATTTCACACAAAAATGTTGAATGATAAACTTATTTATTATTTTTTGCTGGCAAAAATGTGGGGGCACTTTAATTAGAGTCGGCGCTTTATTCAGGAACAATACGGTATGTCAGCATGATTATGCCTAATATCAAGATACTGACTCTTATTAGGAATGCCACACTCCTATGGCATATAATTACAATCCCTACTGTTTCAATGCTCTCAGCTCATTGGTGTCAAAAGTTTGACATCTCAAAATTAAATCCCCACTTATTTCTTCTGCCTAATCTTCAGACACCAGTAGTTTCATCTCAGAATTTATAAAATTGTCTTTCATCTTTAAATTGCTAATCGATTGATTGTTAACGCATTGTGGCTGTACCACTCAATGAAGGATGAAATATGTCAACCAAAATGTACAGAACAGGAAACAGAGCAAATGGGTATTTGCGATATGCCCTTAAATGTCGACATCCATATTCTTTTTTGTTACTTTATTACCGGTGCTCAGCAGAAACTAACAATTCACTGCTAGTTTTAGTGTTTTCAGTCCCAAAAAATTGTCATTCCTTTGAGGTAATAGAATCACAGAAAATCATGTTCTGTGTACGCCTTCTGAATTGTGTGTTCTATGCAACTATTGTTGCAATAATGAGAGTTTGGAACACACTGAATCTGGAATACCAGATGATTCTGAGTGATGTGGAGATGTCTGGAGGAATGATTGTTAATCACATGTGTTACACGCCTGGAGAGAATGGGATATTTCTAGGATAACAAAACAAGCTTGATATCGTAAGCATATTTGCATACAACGTGTAATATCTCGGTTCATTTCAGTAACATGATGTAGAAACAATAAGTATACTAAATTGAGAGTTGTATCGAAGCCTAATAGCTGCCTTCATGGGTCAGTGCATAGATGCTTAATGTACATGTAATGTACATGTAAATTTCGCCTAAAATATATGACACAGGAATGAGAAATACCCCAAGTTTAGTACATAACCTCTAATGGTTCATGCAGTAATTCAGTTGATTTTCATCAAGGTCACAAATGTATGTAATGGTGGTTTCCGTCCAATTTACAACTCCTGAAAAAAGGTTCGACTTATCCAAACTTGTTTCACTTTGCAATAACAATAATATTATCCTTATTTGGCTGTCCATCAAAAGATCTGATTTGCTGAAGTAAATCACAAATGTCACAATTTATTCAATCCTTATTTTTCCAAACGAAAACTTCGTGAAACCGAATGCAAATTAAAATACATCATAAGGAATAGGCTTGTATTACCAAAATAGAGATTGGAGGAAGAAAATGTAGAAGAAAGAGAAAGAAATCATTTTCTCATAGTTTGCGAACTGAAAGATGAATTTCTATTGTTCCAGGTCCCTCTCATTTCTTGGGATGAATTCAACAACGATTAATTATTAGCTTCTGTAATTTCCAATTGTAACGGGGTAAATACAAATAAAAGTAAGCCTATTTTAATATGGGAAGTTGAAAGCATTCTCTAGATTAAATAAAGAGTGCAGGAAAATATTATGAAAACCTTTTCCTTTTATTATGAGCTGTGTGATTTTTTTTTCCATTATCCACCAGAGATTGCCAAAAGAATGGAACTGCCATTAGGAAAATCAAATTTATCAATTTGAAGGCAAACAACACTATTGGTGGCTTTATCATCACATAAAAGGAAAACAATTGCTCCGTTTATAACACTTTTATGACGATCTCTGAATGAAGTTCCTGAAATTATAGATCTTATATTAATTACATTCTGAGATAGATATCTAAAATTAAAGAAAGCAAATCTAAACATCGGAGCAATACATCAGCCTAAGAACTTGAAAATGTTCCAAGAAAGAATTCATCACCTTAAAATTGGTTTACCTTGACCTTGACATTATAAATTAAGTAAAAATAGGAGGATAAAATGAAAGCGTACACCACTGCTCAAAAAGATTTCTTGATACGCGGAAAGTTCAGATATTTGGTATTTTTGTTCGTTATTTGTGCTTTTTGAAGCAACAGAACATCATTCGGAATTTCACCAGCTTGCCTTTTTGTAACATAAAGAGCACTGATATAGTCTGGGTGAATACCCTCTTACACTATGTATCTGTCTTATACACAGACTTTCCTGGTGAATTACGATTGCAGAATATATTCTTATGATCCTGAAGAATATGACACTGCAACATGAAGAAACGGCTAAAACTTAGACTATGAAACTACTAGTAAAAGTTTGGCGCCCAGCAAAAATTTAATTTTATGCTGACCCCATTCAATTCAATTGTTGCGGAGCTCTAAACGTTTGATCGTAATTTCATGTTCTGATGTACTGATGGTAAAACATTTAAAATCATAAATTTTGGAACAATAGAACGAAACACTGTACTATTGCAGAGAATGAAATATATATACAAGCTTATCATTTTGCAAACAGTTTTGCTTGATTCTAAGACTCAGTTCGGAATTCTGATGTGCAGGAAAGCACAGTGTGAATTCTTCAGTCAACAAACGTTATCAATTCGATAGAATTTTCCGGAGCTGGTTGAGCCTCCAAAATGTTTGGGAATAAATAATGAAATGTTTTAATTTCCCTGACAACCCTTAACAGCACCCATAAAAGGTCCTTCAAATGTCTTGCTTATTATGCAAAGTGGGTAAAGTGTGATTTATTTACAGATTATTTGGTAACTAGTGGTATCCTAGTAGTTCATGTTTGATCGTCCACAGATGCAGCAATGTGACAGCCTCTAGGCTGCGAAACTATCGAATTGACAGGTGTTATTTGAACATTTGGCAAAGGGCACTGCTTAAAACATTGACAGCGGTTTTCGTTCCTTGTGGCTACTAGTACTCTCCTTCAGATTGGTATTAACTCTTAAGATGTTGACTTTTATTCATCGTCTTTTCACAAATTTAAGAATCGAGCCCCTGGGGTTGTTCAAATATATCTGTAATACAGATGGTTGTACAGTACAATTCAAATATATCTGTTACATGTTCAAAATGTCCAAGCCTGTCTCTCCAATTCCTTGAAAGTAAATTTGCTTCGCTTAGGACAGACTTTCATTTTGATATTGCTTTGAGACAAAAACCAAACAAATATATTCTGATAACGTAATTGATTCCATGATTCTTTCGACATTTTGCGTGGATTTATTGCAGAGAATCAAGTAAAGAACTTGTTGGTAAAATGAAAATTTATCTACGTGCACTCTCCACATAGGAGATGATTTTTTTCAGAGATATCTTGAGGTTGCGCACGGTTCCATGAAATTATGGACCTAGCACTTAATGCGATAATAAAAGAAAACAGTGTTCGTAGACATGAGCATACAATGCATGCGCAATGCCAGGAAAAAACACTCTTGCAGTGGCCTATGGTGTCATTTTGGAGACGTCATTTATTGAAATGAGAATAATGGCAGTGACAATGTGATGAGAGTCAACATCATTTATTGTCACCTAATTCCTGTTCACGACAATTTGAAAACACAAAGCTCAATAAAGTCTCCATCATGCAAACAAATTATCGTTTTTGTTTTTTGGTGTGGTAGATCTTATTAGGAATTCAAGAGAAAACTTTTACAGGATTATCCCCCTAGGATAGTTGAATTTAAGACGACTGAATTTATGATTGCCAAAATTGCCTTGTTTAAAACAACTGAGGATTTTTTTTTCTTTGTGCAGCAAACTTTACTGTCTGAATATTTTTCTCTCACCGATCCAAACTTCACATACCTAGTTGCATCAGAGTACATGTGCTTGTAATGAGAATCTGCTCTTGGTGATTTTCCAAGCTGATTATAGCTCTTTTGAAATGTCAGGGGCTCAAACTGCATTCAACACATGAACATGTTTAACTTTTTACTTGAGTTATGGTGTTTATACGAATATTGTCGTTTGCGTTGTCATAACAAAATAATATAAATACTCGGTTTTACGGTGAAACAACAGCTCGTTGAGCATATGGAAGGTTTATGTACTTTGAGATAAGAACTTACTGTGTTTGAACAATAAGTTTTATTGTTGTGCTTAATCTCTTAATAATTGGAGGAATGTAGGAATGTTACTAGTTTTTGGCTCATTTGGCATATATGCCAAAGAGCCTATAGAATCATGAAATGTCCGTCGCCCGTCGTCATCATTGTCGTTGTTGTTGTCATTGTCATTGTCGTCATCTGTGCACAGTCACCCTGAGCACACTATTGAACATAGAGACTTCATATCTTACACACATATGCATCTATCTCCCATCTCAAAGCCTAGCAAAAATCATGTTGCTATGACCATTATTCTCAAATTGGCAGCCATATTTGTATTTTTCT
>JBCAUI010442839.1:0-13969 GCA_038406195.1 Haplosyllis anthogorgicola
ATTAATTGATCTACATATAATTTATTTCAATTAATATGCAAATAAAGGAGAATTTAATGAAAACTTACCTTAGAAATCCAGAAAATATTTCCATCCAATATGGCGGCATGCCAAGTGTGCATGCACAAATTTTTCTGAATCAAGGTCCCGGATCGAAAATTTTCCATACAGGGGTTCAAATCTTCACTGTGTTGATGGCCTATGGGGTATTTTGAAACGCAGTACACGGAATTCGTATCAGAAGTTTAACAATTTCGTAATACGATTTCTGTGTACTAGACAACCAGTACAAATATTTAAAAAAAAATTAAATTTTAAGTCATTTCACATTTTAAATTTTAAGCATCAATTTTGTTTATTATACAAGTTTACAAAAATAAAAAATGAGTTTCGTCCAGTTCATTAAAAAGGAAATAAATAAATCAATAATAACGTGACTAAGCTTTTACTTCTGCGTAGCATTGAATCGATCTACTCTTGGCATTGACCTTACTTCATTAACACATTTACTTTCATTAAACACAAGTTTAATAGCGGAGGCTGCCACGTTCCAAGTGTCGCCAAATCGAAACTAATAGAGCTGATGATTAAGATTTCACTGTACGAAACGTGGAATTTTACATCAAGGTGTTCACTCAAAGTTATGAGTTCCAGAGTATTAAAATCCTGTCTATTTTATAACTGAACTTTCCCTCTGTGCCTTCATGTTTACCGTTAGCACAGCATGAATTATTGTAATCAATTTCACATAATTAATTTAATGGCTACAAAAAGTGAAACTTTACTAAAGTTAATTCGTGTGTGTATTTTGGTGCTGATTATTATTTTTATGCTGTAAAATAAATAATCCAGCTGGCTAACTGGTCTTCATTTTAACCCTATGTTAAAAGCTGCGGGTATTGGATGCATCAATGCCATCTGTAATTAAAGTTATTAAAGGTCAATTCAATTAGACATTGTCTCCATCTACATTATACCCTTACACATGTACATGCTGTGTATGGAGACCCTTAAAGAGCACACTTGTGCTTTTCGCGTATAATTTAGCCAGCTGTTGAAATGACATAATTCTGTATTGAACAGGAATATGTTGGAATCAAACTGCACCACTTGGTTTTCGTTTTCGTTTTAGCCCCTGGAATTGCTATAATTTTAACTATCAAAAACAAACCTGCGCCATTGACGCGCAGTAAGGCACAGCATTATATTCTATTGTTGCATCACATCACATGAAATAAATTTAACAATTTTGAACTGCACCTAAATTCATTTTGTATTTCTCTCATAGCAATACAAATCAGACGCTGAGGAGTACAGCACCTGACGGTCCAAATATTCATGTCCGTTTTTACACTTGTTTAAATTTGATACCATTGTGGTTCACAAATATTGCTCGACAACACACTGCTTGTTCCCTATTGATAAAACGCCGAGGGAATTTCTACTATTCATGCAAACACAAAAACAGTTAAACAGAAAGCAGTTGTCTGATCATTTCATTAATTAATAAACAGTGATAATACATTAATGAAATAAAAATCATATCATCATTGAAAAGACCGAACCAGAAGATACCAGTTATTGCCATAAAATATTAAAATCTTGATATTTTGTTTCCCACATTAGGAGATGATTTTAATATTGACAAAGTTATCAATCTCAAACAGTCTAGGATTATTAGGTGCCTTTAATTGAGCATATCTCACCAGTACAGAAAGCTTTCTATGTAATTTAAAACTTAGGATGAGCACAAAGCCACCTGTTTAGTAAACACTTGCTTTTAAGCGGAGCTTAAATTTAACAATTTTTTTGTATTTCTCTCATAGCAATACAAATCAGACGCTGAGGGGTACTCCTGCAACTCGGGCTAGGATCAATTCGAATTTCTTGCTTTAACAAGAACAACCTCTGTCTGTGTGTTTGGTGTTAATGTACTTCATGTGACCAGTTTTAACCTGTGTAATTTCAACAATGCAACAGTAAAATCTTGCACCGAAGAATAAAAAAAAATATTTATCCTAATTTTGGATTTTCAACTGCAGACTTGATGATAAATGAATTCTGTTTCAGAGGATGAATTATTTTACATTTTGGATCAAAATTACATCAAAAGCACAGTGTGGAAGTCTTTTGTTTTCCCTTTTGACCTGCACGTTACGGAATTGATAGAAATTTCAGGAGCTTTGTTCCTTTGATAAGTTTATATAAAAGCACAAAGTGGCATTTCAGGATGTCAATCCTATGTGCAAATAAAATAAAAATTGAGAGTTAAGTTCCAAGTTAGAATTCTCTTGTGTGTCATTTGGTCTCCACCATAACCTCAAGGGTAATGTCAAACATGAAATGTTAAATAGGTTTCTGGTGAACTGGTGCCAAGGATGATATCTCTGTGGGCAAATTATAATGTGCGGGAAAGTGATTTGTGTACTTTTTATATCATTAACATTCGCCGTGCTTATCTGAGATTAAATGGAATTCAATACAACAGTTGTTACGTCAAACGTGATTGTTAGTTTGCTGAATTTTTTTCTGCAAGTAAGATCAATACACAAGAGGGAAAAAGAGTCGGTTTAAATTGTTTTGCTGCACGATAATAATGTGTCTTAATTAACAATATATTTTCATGTTTCAAACCATTCACACTGAAATGTTGTTTTTACTTACGCGAGTTCACCGGCAGTTCCTAAAATTGTTTTCACGTTGCGGCAATATTCAATGATGTGCCTGTCACTCAAAACATAAGCACCTATTATTCTCTAAATTCCTGGTAATGAATAGAACTTTCATCCCACGATAAATGCAACCTGTTTGGTCTTGTCAGTTTAGGTTTATTTCATTTGTCGAAGTTGACTCGAGATAACGCAAAATGAAATGAAACGCAAATATTCGAATTAAATGATAGCATTCAAAAATGTACGAAACGAATAGGAAATCTGAATTTAAATTCAAAATATTCACTTGGATGTCGTTATTCTTGCACCACAGTTCATCCAAACAATAGAAAGTGTAACGATAGCAGTCACATGTCAGGTAAACACTAAACTCAGTAAAGGGAAGTCGTATCAGAACTTTAACACGGTACCTTCTGGGAGATCCCTTGTAAACCTTATGAAGTTATGTACACAACTGATGACAACCACTGGAAGCTTTTCCTGATTGATTTGGTAGACATTGTATTTATTTGTATTTGATGTTTGTAATAACAATTAAAACATTATTATTAAATGACTACTATTTGTAATAAAAAAGTATCTGCCGTAATTTTTAATTTTACCAAGATGAGTAAAATAACCAGAGCAGATAGCAAAGAACGAATTGGGAAAAATCTTGTCCAATTTTTCTCCGTTTTCACTCAAAATTTGAGAATAGTTTTGCTTACTAAGCTTTCACACGAACATAACTGCAATTAATGATGTTATTCAATTATTACCTAAATCTCTTCTATTATATTTTATTAAATAAAAAATTGGTAAAACTTGTAGCCAAATTGACTGGTAAGTACCTAACTGTAAATGAAAAGTGAACATACCCGCACACAACACGCAAGGCCAGATATCACAGCTTCACCGAGCAGCTTGACAATGTCACGGTTTAGTGGTTAGATGAGTTTATAACAGCTTTTACATCTTATGTAAAACAGCTCCAAAATTTACGACATGATTGAAGACAAGCGACCAGCTGCTCTGTGATTTCACAACTATATTGCATATCAGTTGTTGTGTAATTTATTGCTTATAATTTTCTTTTACAAAAGGAGTTACAAAAAGTGGCAGTCCGATATGTACAGACACAATCACGCATACATAAATACACCTGGCTTTAGATGCATTTGTAAACTGTGATGGAAAAGCGATCTGATGGAAAGTAAGATGAATAACTAACATGAACATTAAAAAAAATCACTAACTTCAGTGTTAACAAAGATGTAGTTTAAAATAACTTCAAAACGTTTTTGTAACATTACTTAGACAATTATTATTCTCATCTATTGTCAACATTTTATACATCTCCGAAAAGTGCGTTTGTCAACAAAGTATAATGTTAGTTATGTTACCTCTACGGTAGTTGTGGGTGTGCGTAAGATGTGTCTTGCTTAGTCTACTACTGTTAAATATTGTATGGACTCATTTGGATCCCTATTGGGAATGCCCAAGATTAAGCTCAGGGCTATTCTTTGGAATATTAAAAGAAACAGAAAGAATGCAATTCGTACATATTGTCGAAGCACTGTATTCTGCTGTATGGTTCTGGTGCTAATTTTAGCCGTAATAAGCTGATGATTCAAAATCAGTTACTTGCACTTCAATACATTGTATTGTGACGGGTCGCTGGTCTGCTGTTCGTGCACTGGGCCTGGGGGATTGAGTTGTGGGTTTGTTCTTTATTGACTGGTCTCTTAGTTACTGTTGTGCATATTGATGACACCCAGATGTTGTTGTTTCAAAACTAGATGTTTATTCAAGACTAAGAAAAGACCCTGTAATACATAATAAAATGAGTTTTACCATTCTGTTTACAATTCTTCAATTCCATTTGAAGACAGTTTAAAACAGTTCTTACAAACACAAACCCATGAAATTACCAATCTTTGTACAATTCACATGTTTTGCATAAAAAGGTACACATTCCACTTCAGCATGCTTAGAACTTTACAGAGAAACCTTTCCCAGTGTTTGCAATTATTTCTGTTACATAAACTTTAATATGGAGCAAATACCGGAGGATTCCAGAGATGTTGACTGTACCAGTGTTTGAAATGTTCTCCTGCGGATGCAGAAGATGAAGCTGTTTTATAGTATTTTTGGTGATGACATCATCAGTCTGTGTGATGATGTCATCAGTTTGTGTGATGATGTCATCACTTTGTGTGGTGATGTCATCAAGTGCAGGTGCACTGATGACATCATAATTAGCATTATGACATCAGAGAAACACTCTTTTGTGTAAACAATATATTGGGCACCAATGCTGAACTATTTGACCCAACCAATTTCTACCTTGTCACAGCATGAAATGCCAACACACTTCATTTCTGGAATAATAGATTCTTTTGTTGGGGTGAAAAATACAGCATTGAATTGTATTGTGAAAAAATGAATAGATTCAAGAAGTTGAATTCTAACTATCTGATTCAACTAAAGTACATGTGAAAACACATGGGTCTACTTTTTGGTGCTTCCTCAGTAGATTAAACAACTGCATGTGGCAAGGACCACTCAGCGAACGTGAACAGAAACGTAGATCCCTCTGGTGCATTTACTCTAACGTATTGCTCGTTTATTGGGTCGTAATCATTGTGAAATCTGGTGCACATGAAAGCACCAGAGGTCTCCACATACATCGCTTTGCAACCTGTGACGTCTTCAGCATACCTGATCCAACAAAAAGGAAAGAAGATTTCAGTTGAATACAACTTGCGTTATGCGCATTAGTAATTTTTCTAACCGACCAGCACAATACCAATGTCAATTTTGTGTTGCTATGTAAAGAGTAAAAACGAAAACCATTGGACTTAAAGAGTAGGCTTTCTTTTCGCCTTTGTTTTCAGTCTTTTATTTTGCCATGATTGCTCAGATATAAATATTTCAAAAAGATCTAAAATTCTAAAGCAGGATCCGTATCAAAAGTGGGTGAGTTTCCTGTCTGTAGTTTAGATTGTAAAACGTCGTTAATGTTCGTACCTTGAACAGTCTGCAAGACACTGACCCTTGGACATCACTTGGTAAAATACCATACTGGGTAAAAAAAGACCTCCTCGGGTTTCTTGCCTTTAATCTCTGTTATGTCTAATTTTCCTGAAAATTAAACGGAAAAAAGAAAGATTAACAGATTTACACTACTTTCTTCGTCGACAACTGAATGTTTTCCTCTGCGAGTAAAAATGTAGCGGATCTAGGCAGCAAACTTCTTCGAGTACGCGGAGATGTGTATTTTAAAACGTCTTTTAAAACTTAAACTTTATTAATTTATATATCGCTACTTAGAATGTTAGACATTTTGAAGTGCGCTTTACAATTTTCAGATTTCTGATCAGGTCAATTTTTCATACTACTGTGATTCTATTCATGTGAAGTAGCCACCTCCTACCAGACCAACTCCCCAGGGAGCATATGGGTTAGCCTCCTCATACGGAGCACTGCCTTTTTCTTCCGACTTATTAATTTGGAATATTTGGAAATGACAAATTCCAACACCATGTTGATTAACACTTACCGTCACAGTGCACTCCCCTCAATCCTGAAAAAATTTCCAACAGGTGCAACAAAACTAAGGCAGCGAGAAACGTCATGCTCGTAGACATCCTGAAACGTTTACCATTAAATTTTGAGAAGGAGCAGAAGTTAACAAACTGGATGTTATCTAATTTTAGCTTGACAATCTTATTGCTTTTGTGGTTTACACTTACATGTATTCGGGAAGTGCGTGTCAGAAGCCAATGTTAGAAAATGTCAATTTCGTACTGTTGAGTTTATATTGTTTTAAAACATGTCACAGCTACGAAGGTCAATTGTACTTTACTGCATGGCGTATATCCTGCTATTCAAAGGAACTTTATTCCTGAATAATTCTTTTTAACATTTGGCGATTTTTACACAGAACAAAGGTTACACATAGTAAAACGCATATTCATTGTTGACCTTAATCTCCTGTAAAAGAGAATTTGTAAATAAAATATCAAACCAAATGCACCGGAAAATTTTAAAGCAGTATTTTTGTGATCCGAGAAATCAAAGACTAGTCTTTGCATCTGACAAAAAATTACAGTGCAAACAGGAAATGTCTTTAAAAAGCACATCAGTTTATTATCTGTATTTGATTTTGGGAAGTTCATATGATGTTTTACTTCAGCTAACACACCATGTAAGTTTCTATTCAGTAGGGTACGAAGTGTAGCTTGTATTTAACGCCCGTCAGGTGTTGCCACAATTGTAGAGAGGCAGAAAACTCCTATGCTTTACCATTGCAATTCAACACACCATCGCATAATGTCAGACATAAAATCGCGCTTTTAATACCTAAAAGGATCTTCCTTATTTACCCTTCTGTACACAATTAGCACGATTTTCGTGCAATAACTTTAACTTCAAAACTTCTTTCATGCTGCCAGTGTTCACTTACCTAATAATTTGTTCTGGGCACGGTAGTGATGCACCGTTGGTTATGTTTCCTAAGCTACGGTGAGCTAATTGATGCGATGCGCAAACTGTAACCGCCAGAAAAGCTTCACGTTAGCTTTGTCACGTTAATATCCAAAAGCTTCTGGCTAGTATTTTTGTTAAAAGACAATATTCCGCTTTCAGTGACGACAAGTGTAATAAGACTTCCCAATGAATGTGTAGATATTGTTGCTTTAGTCTCATTTACGTTAAAAAGCTGACGGACAGGAAAGTACAGCTATATTAAGTATTCTGGGCCTATGTCTTAAAAATGTACGTTATCTTAGAAATTACTAAACGTATTATGATTACTTTAACATAGTGGAAATAAACCATCTTGTAATGTTGAATTAACTGTCTATCCAGCTTCTGACATAGATATCTTTTTGAGACAACAGAATCCCATACGGTGCTTTTTATTAGAACAAAAGCACATATTATTCCCAAAATAAAGAACCATAAAAAAACGTTTCATCCTCTGCTTGCCTGTTTTATGGCGTTTAAACTTATTTAAAAGCCTTTATGCGACGGAAGCTATGAATTTACAAAGTAAAGTTTGATTTAGAGTTAAATGTTTTGACATTAAGGTGATATTGAAAAAAATTATGATTTGGATTACATGTAATTTCTTGTTTTTGAAATGCACACTGCGCTTTGTGATAATAAAGCAGACGATGATAACAGAACAGATGAACCTGGTACGCGGAAAAGGAGTGCTGCGATTAAAAAAAAATTTTTTACTTGTGATTAATGTTACAATAGCTATAAAACCAATAGGTTTTCTAAGATTTATCTAATTGGAATGTAGCTGTAATATATCAAACCTTCTCATGTATGTTTGAGCAGCATCTTACGTAGCACCAGCATGTTATGCGTGGATGAAAAGACCTTGAAGATTTCAGCTTCCTGGGCATTGGGATCACTGCTGAGTACCCTGGCCTTACAACTGGTGTATTTTGGCATCTGCAAAAAATTGGATTTGAAAAAGAAGAGAATCCTATGCTATAAACGCAGCTAAAACTTAGCAAACAAGTTATTCTAATTTTTGCTAAATTGTTAATTCATCAAAATTAACAACTGTGATATTTCTTTTTTTTGTTCAATATAATTCGAAATGGAGTAATCCTGTCTTTGTATGGTTTAAATATTATACAGCCAAACAAATAACACAATTTATAAAGAGGAAAGGAATGATTATGGATAACATAGATGATGACAATAAATCCTTTCTTCACCACTAATTTGGCAAATATTTGTCCTTTGTTGTAGGAGTTTGACAGGTTTGGAAAACATCCAAAAACCGTAAATGGAGGATAATAGCTAATTTCCTGGCATTCAAAACGAGCAATTAGGGTCATTTTGTCACAATAAATTTTGTTCAAGGATGATGGGTCAGTGGCGGATCCAGGATTTCTCGTAGGGGGGACGCCAACCTTCGGCGCCCCAATTTTTACCCGATTTTCGCGCAAAAATCCCCAAAAAATGCATGAAAATGAAGAAGTTTTGTCCCGGGGGGGGGGGGGGGTGCGCCTCCTGCGCCCCCCTAGATCCGCCAATGTGGGTATTTACTTTTTGAACAAAGTACAAGGGAAGCAAGGTCTTATTTTTAAGAACACCTGTATTGAAATACAATTGATAACAACATATGTTGTTTAACTGAAAAATACAGGTTGAAGGTACAGCAATATAAATACATTAAAATTTCCTTCATTTAGTGTGTCTTAATCGTACTGTTTGATACCAACTGCTCTACATTGATAGTATAAAGAATCTGGAGAGTTTACCTAAATTTTTGTGTACAAAATTAGATCAGACCTTAACAGCAAGAAATCATACGCTTGTTTTCGTGTTGAAAATGATCTACAAATCGTTCATGTTTATTGTGTTACATTTTCAGGAAGGAAACTGCACTTAAAAATGTAAAGAAACTTTTCCCATTTTCGCCAAATTGTTGCTTCAAAAGTTCGTAAGATGATTTTAAATGTGTTCTTTGTCTAAATGCGAGTATTCTTGTAATCTTGAAATAGTCTATATCTCAAGGCTTTTCGTACCTCAAGAAAAATTTTTAGAAGGAATAACTTTTTTCAATTAGCCATATTACTTAAAGCCATTGTTTATCTAATGCGTCCTAATTGGCGAAATGACACTTTGTTTTACTGCACCTGCGGACTGAAGTTGTCAGGAAGTTACAGTGGTCAAGTAAGCTCTTAATTCATAAAAAAACATATCATTACTAACCATCTCTATTCCATTGTGCCCAACACTTGATTACAAATTGGCATGATGTTATCTGCAAACAGTCACAATGCCAAACAGATAGCTCCACATAGGTCCATGCATGCGTCAATGCACCACAATCTCGTTATTTCACGCTACATCACGCTTGATTGCACACGTGACTGCTTTTAGCCGCCAGAATTGTTTGCATGACACACGTGGCCTTTGTTTATGTGGTCACGTGTCCTGTTTATGTTGCCCATCTATATTTGGCTGTTGAATCCCTGAGGGCAGACTTTTGATACACCCTTTTAAGGTTCATTAAACAGATTAAATTGCAGTAAAATATTTGTTACAGGGCCAAGCCACATGCACGAAACAGGAAAACAACACAAAGCATGTGTAACGTTAAACTTGGCCATTGTTTTATTATGGAAGAAAACGGAAATACGGATAAGGATCGAGATAAAATGTTTTGCAAGATTTTTGTGATTATTAGTTTTAAATGTATTGTGATTGTTGCCTTTTTAAGACCTTAAACAATTCAATATCAGGCGATGAAACTTATCACTTTAAATAATTTGTACGACTCAGAATATAAAACCGTGTGTTTCAAAGAGTGTTAACAATTGATCAAATTGTTCCCTTCAGTTATTAGTTAATGACACAAATAAAACATCTTAAAACATTTTTACCTTTCCATAAATATAAATCTATGTGTTTGAAGGAATTTTAATTATTAACGTGTTTATTAATTGTTCCCGGATTTCCTCGCGAAATATTTGACTTGAATGACATTTCTTCATTACGCAAAATAAAATTATTATGCCGTGGGCTGCCAAACGTTTTCAAACACTTTTGTTTTATTTATACTCCTTCTCATGATAAAACAACGCATCCCCTGCACCAGCCTTCCACCCTGCAGGCATTACAACACAGCTAAATGTTATCTTTTGATGAATAACAATGAAAATCTCTCCTGACACGAAACTACTAATTAATGTACTTTACCTTAAACATCGTTTTGCTTTCATTATTCTCGATGGTTTATCCCATAACATGGTGTGTTATGACAGTGAAGTGCTGTTTGATTGTTGATAATGGATTCTGCATGATCTTTGATCTGTATTGTGGCTGCTCCTCATTCTCTTTGGAGAGATTTTCCCCTTTCATCCCTGTTTGGTTAATCCTATACCTTGCATGAGCTTAACAGAAATACTGGGAGTTTTCTATTACTTTTCAAAACAAAATGTATAACACTCAAATAACATGGAAATAGACAAAAACACACAGATAAATTGTTACATGCAGAAATAGATGCGAGATGTGGTAATTGCAAAGAAAATGAACATCACATGAACTCAAGTTTACACTTCCATAGTTGTAAAATGCCAATTATTTCTATACTTTGAATTTATGTGGGGCTAGAGCAGAATAAAAAAGGGTTAATTAATATTACAAAATAAATCTTTTTAAAAATTATTAAAATTTACTGCAGCATTATTCTTATGAATAGCCTGTAAATGAAAATTGGAGATCAAATTGTTATTTTTACAGAAAAGATTATTTAGGTGGATGAACAGTGTCTACTGAATTTCAATTCCCTACAACACACAGCAAAGTAATTCATGGAGATCAGGGTCATAGGGAGAGGAAAGTCTCAATCTGTCTTCTTTTTATAAAGATCCTGAGTAAGAAGATACAGATTTAATTGAAACCAAGAGATAAAACATAATGATAGGTATCAAAGACTGTAATCAGCTTTTGATTAGCAAAGGATGTAATACCGTGACCCTTTATGGCAATATGGCAGACAATCAAGACAGTTCAGATAAAAAGATAATTAAATGCTTCTTGAACATCTGTTGGGGAATTTGTCAAGATTGAAAGGGAAAGTCTTCATCCTCTTTTTGTGACATTAGTACAATGCAAGGAGACTATAATTTACTGACCCATGCAAATATTTTAGTTTATTAAATGAAATTAGTTAACAAGGATAGAAAGATGCAAGGAGATATAAAAAAGATGCAAAGAAAGAAAATTAGAGAAAGATTCGGTTTGTGGCAGACAGAGGGAGATATTTGAAATGATGAGATGTTATTAGTCCCTTCCATGTTTCTGACTGGAAGGAAACTGTAATATGATGTGAATGATCTTAGATCCATACAAATAAAATTTATCACATTCAACACAAATTGTTTTAAATTTTATTTTTAGTCACAACATGACCTAGAATAATTCACAGTAACTTACTCGTGAATGATGTGGCTCAGGTGGTGGATGTGTGATTGTAGTACAGTCAAATGGTTCTCGTTACAATGACCACACACAAACAGAAAAATACAAGGCAAAGGATGCTCCTAATGTTCCTCCAGAGAATCCACAAAACACGTAAACGTGAGCAGCATGCAACATACAGCCTTTGCACCATTAGGATTCAAACCAAAATCCTGCTAGAACCGGGAAGTGGAATGTAAATACGATTGAAAATGTGTGTAATAGATGTGTATGATGGACAAAATGGTGGACACACAATTTTGAGTTCCCAGATAAAATTGGCAGACATTGCAGTTATCATATTGAAATGGAAGAAAAATGAATCATAGTACACATCTTATGTACAAACATTACTTTTTTATGTAAATAGTTCCACGTATAAAGAAGTTTAAATACTAGTAAAAATTTGATGCTTTCATTGGAAGTTTTTGTTAATGAACAGAGTTCATCATTTAATACATGCTTTTCATCAGGCAATTATCTACAAATGTTATTGGAGTTTTAGCACCAATTTTCCTCATGTGTTTAGATGTTGGCAGATGGAATAATTGCAAAACCACTACAAACATGAGATACCATGCAAATACATTTAAACTATGGTCTGCATTTTATGTAATATGCGGAGGTGCAGGAATAAAATTCTTCAGAGGTTTCAAAAGTGATAATTCTGTCATATTGAAACAATCAACATGAGGTCTTTACAATCCATGGGAAACCAAAATAAATTTTCCTCTTCCAGGTGTCAGACATCTTAGGAAATTGCAAAATTTCCTTCCCAAATCTGTTCCACCAGGTATCATTCATTCTTCAATAGAAATGTTGAGGAATAAGCAGGATTTGGTACCCATGGCTGATGGCAAATCTTTGGCAAGAGGTTTGCACAGAAAGGATGAAGGTGATGTAAACTTGTGGGGACATGAAGGTCATCCTAGTTTACAAGAATTGGAATACAAATAAGAAGCAATAATTGACTACCTTCACAGAGTGCACAACCAGGTCAATAATATGGATACTGAAGACAAATGTAACAATCTTAAGTAGATCATGAAACAGCTGACATTAAAAATAAGAGATGTAAGACAATACCAATTAGTTGAGAGAAAAAAACTACTTAGATACCAAAAGAGTTCTTCATCCAATTCCAATTCATATGTACATGCAATGAGTGCCAGTAAAGTATACATATACAATGCTCACATCCTTGTACATAAGATACTACAATTGCAGCTTATGAAGGACATATGGAACTTAGTTTGTAATTGGGACAAAGTTAAATGTATTAACTTTTTGTCTTGGTACACAAAAGTGAGTAGGAGTGATTTGGAGGATATTTCACAATGTACCTTACCACTTTTGAGAAGTTCCAATGCATTTGGTGACATAGTTGTAAGTTTCAATGCTTCCAACAGTGATCATGGAACTGAAATACTGACTCCTTCAACTACTGGTGGACATGAATATTACAAGTTCCACATGGATGATATCAAAACTCCTTATCAACCTGATGTATGAATTGATGACTTAATTGAATTGAGAAATCCCAAAAGCCTCCTAAGGTACATGAGCAGGTCTGTAACCTGTCCAAAAAGGAGATAGACTTGTTACTGAAAAGTACTAAATTGGGCTGCAGATGCCAGGCAAGATGTGTTCAGTTACAAGTCACTCAAAGTGGAGACAATGATGACCCAGAAGATGACCCAGATTATGATTCAGAACAATATATAAGACAAATTGATGAGGATCTTGATGAAGAACAAACATATTTAGAAATATCTAGTTTATTAGATCTGGAACCCAATTTGCATTCTTCTGAAGATTTTATACACATTTCCCTGGCTGTTTTGCAGAAGTATGATAATAAGCACAATTTGAATAATATGGAACCATCACAAATGTTTGATGAATACTTATCATCAGCTACAAATCTCCACAAATTATTTACTTATGAAATGGATCCAATTTCTGAGGTAATTTTCATATTTACAGGAATACACATTTTCCTGAAAAGTGCCAAGAAAGAACACAAAGTTAAACAGCTATGTTTAAATCTTGGAAACAATATGGATTGGATAACTAATACAACTATTCAAGATGAATAGTTCTACATCCTTTGTATTCTAAAACATATTTGAGAATTGCTGTAGCTGAATGTCATCACAAAAGAGCATTACAAAAGTGGCAAGATAAAGCAATGGTTCCCACAAAAACTAATATGCCTTTCCTGTTGAAGGAGCATACAAAGTACTGGTTCCCAGAATTTAATACTAAGAGACTACAAAATGAATTACGAACACTTGATTACTGTCATATATTATCCA
>JBCAUI010442950.1:0-13969 GCA_038406195.1 Haplosyllis anthogorgicola
CAAGAAATTTCTATTAAAAGTTAAGGGTACAGAACAAAAGAGAAAACAAAAGAATTTCACGCTGTGCTTTTGAATTTTGGCTCTAAACTTTTAACAGGAATTTCTTGATTCGGGCAGCACTTTTAAAATCCAGCTGGTGCAATATAATCCAAATGATTAAAAACGAAAAAAAACAACAACAAAAACAAAGCCTAAATATTTACCTCTGTTCTGTAGACGATCATCCGGCTGACGTTTCTGTGGCCGAAGTAGATGGCAGCACCGAGGAAGAAGAGGAAGGAGGCGATGAGGCAGGCAAGAGCGTAGTTCAGGTACTTCCGGCCCGGGCCACGAGCCGTCCTGTGAGAAGACAGGGGAAATTGTGGGAAATATTCCAACCGAAACAGTGATAGTACGCAGATGCGGGTCCGGGATTTCACGCAGGAGGGAGCGCTTCATTGAAATTTTGTTTAAATGTTGTAAAATATGGGCAAAAACCACGTGAAAATTAAGGATATTCAAGCTGTAGGAGAGGAGCGTACCTCTGGCGCCACCACTGGATCCGCAAATGATAATAATTTTTATTTACAAGTACAGCAGGGGCTCTTTTGCACAGACACTCTTTTGCACACTGTCATCACTGTCCTTTTTTCTGAAGCACTGATGTTTTTTCTTAGTATTTGATAGCGTTTTGCCCAAACAGACTCACATTCCCAAATAGTGAACAAAAACTTTGCAGTGTGGTCTGTTTTGCAAAAACATTTTTGGACATTTTCGAAATCATGATGTGTTATCATTTACTTTTGCTCATAAACTGAAGCTATGATTACATATTTAATTCTAAATTTTTACATTTTACTGTTGTTCTGATTCAGTTTTCAATTTTTTATGCATTTTAGTATGCTTCCATTATTGTTATCTGAAATTGATGAGTTAAAAGGAGGACATTGTTAAAGTGACATCCAAAAATATTTCGAGGTCTCTTTTGGGCGTACAGACTGTCATCCACATACAAATCACTTTGCACACGTGTTAGTTCGCCCAAAATAGACCCTGCTGTATACAAAAAGTACATTGGACTTATGGCTTTCCCTATCGTTATGTCCCGCACCTGGTAAATGAATGTCCCTTAACTTACTACTGCGGTCAGACATGTCATCACGAAACATTCACCTCGTGAAAGAATGATGACTACATATTTTGAACAAGTATGAGGTAGACCTGTAAGCTCATGCAGGGGCGGATACAGGATTTCTCGTTGAAATTTGGGTTGTTGGAGGGGCGCACACCGGTGGCGCACCCCTTGGATCCGCCAATGTCATGAACAAAGTTTTGTTATTTGGGAATTCAGCAAATTTATTTGGGAATAAAACATTTTTGTTTTAGATATAATAAATTTTATTTTCAAGTCTACTTACCTAATTTTCTCACAAGGGGTTGATTTTCATCGTTTCAGACATAATAAAAATAACTCACTTTATTTACAAATCTATTGACCTAATTTCTCAAATAAACTAAAAGGAAAAAAACAACAAGTCTACCTGTTCATGCGAGTAACAAAGGTGAGTCCATAGGGTTTGTCTGGTTTCTGTTTCTTGGGTACATATCCGTGACCAGGTGGTAGGTAGCCCATGGACAGCATAGACTGCATGGAACTCACAGAAGCCATAGACGGAAACTGCTGCCGCAGATTCGTATTCGGTGGAGCTGCCATTTTCCGTTTCGGATGTTTTTCCCCTTACCAACCGAAAAAATTAAATTAGATTTTTGTATCCTGAAACTCTTTAAGTCACTTAGTTTCTTTCCTTTGGACTACATTTCAGTTAGAATTGTCTGTCTTGCAGTAAAATCCCAGAATTAATTTCTAATTTGGCTATTTTTCACATTTCAATATGGAGTCTCTTTCATACCTGGGTCAAGACTGATAAAATGTCCCACACTTTTGCTTAACCTAGTTAAAGGTTAAAAGACAGATATGAATAGTATAACATGTTTTGTTTGACTTACAGATATTTGTAGATAAGAACGTGGACTTTCATCTTGGGGCTTCCCAACGGTAAACGAGCGAGCGATGGCCGGAGTCAGTTCTTGTTTTGTGATAAATTTATAAATGCTATCATAAGAAAATTTAAGAGGAAATGCTGAAGCAACATTTTGTAGAAAATCTGAAATGTTTCTAGTTTGAACGAAAGTGCAAGGAATTCATGATATAAGGCATATGATAAAAGATAAAAGAAAAGGAAAAATAATCAGTTTCCCGTTCACGAAAATATTTTGATTTGTCTTTAGTTTGTTCCGCAAAACCAAAAGCGAAATTTCCGCAAACCAAAAGTCGACGCATTTCTTAAAAATAAAATTTAAAAAAAAAAAAAAAATTAGGCAAATTCTAACTTTATCTTAATACCTGGCATGTTGGCATGTTTTTCCATTTTTCTTCAATTAAAATTAATCAAATTCAGATTTTTTTTTTTTAAATTAAATTGCGCTGTGCGGATGGCGGGAAACGTCCGCACGTCTTTTCGCGCCAGATTCAGCGCGGGAATCTGCATTTTTGATGACGTCATCACTCAGGGATTCCCTAATTAATGGAACTCCGGGGGTTGGGGGTTTTGTTACTTTTTTTTGTTTTTTGTTAGATTGGGAAATTTTATTTTACCGGGGGATAAGATCTCAGTTACAATGTATAACAACAGAATTGTTGGTTCAGTTGAGGCTGCTTGGTAAGTTGAACTTTCTTTTGAATAGCGACGCAAATTAGTCTACTCAGTTTTATTCTGTCTCAGATTTAAAATGTGTGACTGGACATTTTTTATTGCTGTAACCCAATACGATACAATAACCTTGAAATTCGACCTTGACTTGGATATTATCAAGATGTCATACCAAAAATGAAGTTCCTCGGTCAAACGGTTCAAAAGTTATGGACTGAAAAGACGAACAGACACACAGACATGACTCAAAATGTCATATCTTCATTTCATAGCAGCGATGATGTTGATGGCGCGCTTCTCGAACCACTGTACCACATGGTGGAGGTGCTAGATCAGCTGTACAGCTTGGATGGACGGTGCAGTCTAAGCGTGCACCTTCCTGGGGTGGTGTCGCAGCTGTTACCCGACCCAGCCGTACAGTCCGTGGCCGTGAGAGGAGCCTCTCCTGCTGTACGCTGTGGTGGGAACTGTTCTCTGTTCGTGTGCCCGTCACGACTGATTGATCATCACAAGTGGGTGTGTCCCGCGCCAGCTTTTAATCCAGGTACTCTTTAATTTTTTTTTAATTTAAGTGTTGATTTGTAATCCTGCCGCACCCTAAAATCTGCAATTAAAAAAAACCCCATATGGCTTAAACATTAAATCAGGCATTAAATAAGGAATTGTTTAATTAAATGTATTGTCAGACCTAAAATAATTACAGAAATTGCCTGTTCATGTAGCTAATATGAAGCGGTCATAGTTTCTGTCCGAAGTTGACATGTTTGTCGTCACTGTGAACACAACTTTGACAGATTCAATGGTATTGTGTGCATTTGATCAACGAAATGCATGGTTCCAGTATCGCAACCACAAGACGTCATGACGTAGCTTTGTAATTTTCTTCTCTCCAATAGGAGATACATCACAGGAACACTTGTTTGACGCTGACTACGAGTTTGTTGTAATGCTCATCACCTATTGGCTGCTCGCCGTGCACGTCGTCATGATCATCACTTACGTCACAAGTCGGTGGAAAAGACTCACAGGTAGAAAACTCCATCAGATCATGAAATTCCTATTAAAAGTTAAGCGCCCCACAACAATTAAATTTCCTGCTGTGCTAATGCTAAGCTAATGGCAACGGGGCGCTTAACTTTTGATAGGAATTTCATGATCTGCAATGTTACAAACATCAGTTGGGTTCAAAGTGTGACATCCAAAGCGCTATTTTTTGTCCAAAATTATGTGATGGTGTGCTGAACTGCAATGGTAAAGCATAGGAGTTTTCTGCCGCCCTACAATTGTAGCAGCACCTGACAGGCAACAAATACGAATTACACTTAATCCCCTACTGTGTCCAGGAATGTCTGTTATTTGCATGCATCAGATTTCAAACTATTGTATTTACCCGAATTGAGGCACCCGATTCCAAGACCAATTCTTGACAGGGTGCTTCTTTTAAAAGTAATAAAACCTGAAATTTATTCATGACCAAATGTGAAATTTATGCAGAAATTGACATGTGTTCAGAAATTAACCGTCCTAAGAAGTTATATTTTATGATTATAAAGTTTTCTGCACAAGCTGTTGACAAAAAATATCAACAATATGTGTTGAACCAAACAATGCTTGAATTGTTTTGTCTAAAAAAAGAGAGGGGTTCCTTAATTAGAGAGGGTGCCCCAATTCGGGTAAATACGGTATACATTATCCCAGTATTTTTTCAAAACTGAAATATTTCTATTATTTCAAGTTGATGATTCAAACAATGTAAACCAAAATTATTGAATTGCACAGTTCTTTTCTGCTTTTATGTTGAAATAGTTTGAAACAGAAACATTGAATTTATACCCCCCCCCCCCCTAGATCCGCCAATGCTGAGCTATCTTAGCATGTCTGACAGTTAACCGGTTCCAAAAAACTACGGTTAACCGGTTACCAAATTGTGAATTGTTTGACTGTTAGTACTGTTTGCAGTTTACAACCCTTAATTTTCTGATGCATATATCTGATATCATCGCTACCTGAGCAACAGGCAGCTAAGTGATGAGTTTGTGCTATCTTGACGCAATCCTTACACTTGATGACATGCCAAGTGCCTGCAGATTAAGACGTCACTAGTGACATCATTGGATTTGGCGTCATGGCAACAAGCTTTGCATTGTGAAGGTAGCAATATACTCTTCAAATAACCGTTTAATATTCTGTAAAATACGATATTTTCTTCTATTTTTTTAGGACCGTTGAGAAAGTTGTGTTTGAAGCCACAGACGTATCTCCGAACGAAGAAATCTAAACGCGGAGAGGGCAGTGAACATGAAGAGTCTCCAAAATTAGTGAAAACGGATGTTGTGAGATCGACACCCAGGAGCAAACATCCAACAGCAGTAAGACAACCACCTTTTAAGGATATTATTGTCTATCAAATGAAATTCGATAAGACTATGTGGTCTTGAGCCTGAAAAACAGTCATCCACTCATCCCACTTTTGGGATGTGAGGTGGGGGTGCGGGTGCAGGTAGGAGTGGTGGTAGAAGGGGCTGGGGTGGGAGTGGTGGGAGGGACTGGCGGTGGCATGGTTGAGGTGGGGGTAGGGGTGGGGGTGGTGGTTGGAGTGGGATTTGGGGGAAGGGGTGGAGCTAGGGGGAGGTTGAGGTGGGGGTAGAGTTGGGGTTGGTGGTTGGGGTGGAGTTTGGGGGCAGTGGTGGGATGGTGGTGGTTGGTGTGAGGGTAGGGGTGGGGTGGCTTCAGGGGTGGTCACCTATTCTTTGTTTACATTGTGATGTCATGCTGCTAAGGATGACGTCAATTTTAAAACGTCATTCGATAGACACACCATGTTATGTTCCGATGTAAAGGATACAGATAGGCTGTTTAATGACAATTAACAGGCCCGGCAAACTATGTGAATGATGTGAGGGATTAGTGTGCACTTTGTGAAGAATTGTTACATTCTCCATTGACAACAATGTTAAAGTTTTGGGCATATTTTATCACTTGGAAATGCCCAAATCTCAGCACATGGAAGGAATTTTTCAATGAAATATAGTTTAACTGTACCCTGAATAGTTCCAGATCCAGTTAATGTCTTTTTATTCCAAAATTTCTACTAAAACCCATGAAACAGACATGAAAATGGCTAATGTGAACACAATGAAAAAAATAAAAAACTGGATCTGGGAATATTTCTGTACCAGATAAACTAAATTTCATTGCTACATTCCTTCTAGTGCACACCAATCCCTCACATCATTCAAAAAGTTCGCCGGGCCTGTTTTGGCCCATGATGGGTTTCTGAGAAATTAACGAAACCCGGACACTTGGCGACGTGCCAAGTGCAACCAGATTCTGACGTCAGTTGATTTGGAGTCAAGGCAACAAGCGTTGTGTTGTATAAACCTGAAGGTAGCAATTACTCTCCGGGCAACCATGTAATTACTTTGTTTTTGATTAATTTCAAATATATTGCAAAATACAATTGAAATTGTTTTCAAAAAGAAATTATTGGAAGTCCGTTACTGAAATTAATTCTAGTCGCTGATAATGAATAATTTCATGTAAATTCTTTATCAATTTTTCTCCCATATCAAATTTCTCTCGACCATTTACTTTGTATGTTAAAAAAACTTTTATTTATCAAGGAAATTAACCATAAATATGTATTAAATGTCAAGGTATGGTACACTATCAGGGTAGTGAAACGGGCCCAATCGAAAGTTTTAATGCCACAGATATTTACTAATTTCTCTTAACGTAGTGCATTGATTTATGAGGTATATATAGCTATTACAGGTATTAAAAGGACAACTAAACCATACATGAATAGCTATACACCTCATATATCAATGCAATAGTTTAAGAGAAATTAATAAATACCTGTGGTATTAAAACTTCCGATTGGGTCCGTTTTACCACCCTGACTATTCAATTGAATGTCAAGAACCAATACAGCAAAAAGTGATACTTCAGTGAGAGAATAATAGAATGTCCAGCTGTGCTAGTATACATTTAATTCGCATAAAATCAAGAATGTATCAAAAAATTGTTTAGGAAAGTAACTCAAGCAAAATCATATCAACTTAATTTTAGTTTAAATCGTCGGCAAGTTATGTTGTTCTACGGAATTGATAATTTTCTCGACTGTAACAGAAAGCATTTTCAACGTTAATTTAATCAGTACTTCAGTTAACCCTACAGTCTCAACATTTTAAGAGAAACACTTGGACTTGGTTCCACTTATGTAACTCAACTGACCAAAGTTAATCTAAAGTTCTACTAACTAGTAAATGTTCACAGGAAATCTCAACAGCTGAAACTACTGTTGCAGACTGGTATTTTACATTAACGAAACGTAACCCGAGTAGATGTTGCATTTAGACTTGTGACCTGCTGATAGCCAGCTGTTTTTGTCCAGCATCTTTGATTTAGCCGCGTTTCTGCAATATTCAAACAATCTTCAACATTAAGCCATGCCAAACAAAAACTTACACAAGATTACAAGATTTTCCTATTAACTACCCCTAGCAAACAAACCAATAGGCTCCATCGTAACTCACAATGTGATACCTTGATGAATAGTACTTGGACAGCCGAGGGAGCCAATTGGCCAGTTAAGTTGACAGGAAAAGTTACTTTTTCTATTTACAAGTATTATGATGCAATTTATATAAATGAAAATCACACATCTTAGAAATGCTTAAGCTCTGGATAAGATGTCCACATTACAACAAAGTACAGAGAGAATTAAATTTGGCATATGTAGTTCAATTATGGTAAATACTTTTCCCTACAAAGAATATTACGGTTAATTACGGAAGGTATAAAGTTCTGCATTGAATCAGGAATGTGTTGGATTGATGCCTGTGTTATTGAGGGAGAAGGCAAAGGGGACCTCTGAGACTGAGTATTGATTGCTCACATTATCTTAACTTGTAAAATTTTGTCAACCTTCTTATTAAAGGCATGAGTTCACTGTGCAATATGTCACTTCCTTTTCTTTCTGAATCACAGATGTCTACTATTGGTTTTTATCGATGTGATATCATCATGCCCTTTCTGAGATCTAAAAATGCACCTTCATTTAGGCAGCTGACATTTTTGTAGTACGTTAGGCATTGATATACTCATACACCTGAAGTACTTTGATGTATAACAGGGTTAAAAAATAACCTCCTCTGTAATTAGATTTTAATCATTTAAGATGTCTACGTTTGTTGTAAAATTCGAGAAAATTTACTGAATTCTTTCAAATTAGGCGACAAAGAATACAATAATGTTACATTGAATACGTTCTTAGTTAATATTTTGTTCACATACATATTTTTAATGATTTATTTATTCTAAAGACGAGTATTCAGCGGGAATAAATTCAATCGATCACATCTATGCATTTTCATTGGTGTAAACAATTAAAGGCATTGGTGTGTCCATGAAATGACACTGACCTTCCCAAGACCCCTTTAAGATATCTATCTTTGAACGATGCTCAGATAAGATTTGCATGGTGATCCTCAAGCGGGACTTTCTGGATTAATTGAGAGTTAAACTTTTGCGTAATGTGGCAAGGAACGAATCAGACTGGAATTATAACGGGATAGCAGTTGTACAGCGGTCGATCTATATGCAATGATGTGACAACGTAATTGACGAAGTTTCTGTACGTTTCCACTGTACGGAAGTATTCCAAACGCGAACTTATTAAAGTTAAAGTTAAAGTTAGCCTACTCTTTATATACCACTAATTAGGCACTGATGTACATCAATTGCGGTTTACAACTTTTAACTTTCCGGCCAGGAGCTCACCTGAGAACTCACCCAACCTTGGTGTGAGCTATCCCCCAAGTGAGGCATCACCTCATGGTGATGAGATCAGGTGGCAGCTAAACATCCCTTGTAGGGTTGCGCACAATTGTTCTTGTCCTCCCACATAGGGCCAGTACCAATTTTACACCTTGGTCTGGTGAGGCTGTGATTTACTGAGACACTGCCAAATGTCACTACCCTGCCTGCATAACTGTGCTCACCACTACACTACAGAGCTCACAAACAATGTGGAGTTAATTTCTTACTCAAGGAAATTATTTTGTCACTAAGTGGAACCACCTGGACTCAAACTCATGACATGTGGGTTTAAAGTCTGATGCTGTAACCATTCGGCCATGGCACCTCCATTGGAATGAAACAGACAAATCCTTTACACACAACCATTTATTTCTACAAGACTACTAGACATACAAGTGTGTTCTCTTCAGCTGCTGGCAACCAAGTGAGAGGTACAGAGATGTTAGCATCTGGAATGCTACAAGCTATATCATGAATATTCATTAACTAATAATAGGCTCTACAAAGGGATTGTGCGTGCATGTTCCAATACAGTTCTATTGACATCTGGAAGATTTACCGAAGTTGGAAATTAGATTAATATTACAACAGTAATCATAATTTTTCGTCTTGTTTTCTGTATTTGTTTCTGTTTTGACGGTTACAACTTGGACTGATTCGACAGACAATTAAACCCTGTATCTGATTACGTAACTTTTTCACTAGCCTTCTCTCCTTTTATTGATTACACGCAATGTTACAGAAGTAGGAGACATTGTAAAAAAACCAGATGTAAACACTTAGATAAGTAGAGAGAGGAAAAGTGAGGTAAGTGAAGTAGATGCTATTGATTAAGTCTGAGGCATCTTAACTGCTGACGCTTCAGGAAGTTAGGAATTAGTCACTAAATACAATACAACCAAAAGGAGGAAATAATTAGTTAAGGGCGTTACCTTTCGGATTTAACTTCATAATGTGTCCACATGAGAGCTCCTAAGATTTTCTACCAATCAATTCTATCAATTTGGGAACGTTTTGGAGCAAAATAAAGGCGTAACGTGAGAAGTGGATTAGAGGAGAGGAATTAGAAACTTTTTCTATTAGATCAACTGGCAAATTAGTTCCGTATACCCAGCCGGTCCTATTTAACAAGGTTTCATACTGTGAGTTACAATGGAGCCTATTGGTAAGTTTGAAAGGCACGGTTAACAGGAAAATCTTGTAATGTACAGTAAGACTTCCTCTGTAATTTTTCCGGACCTATCCAATTTTATTTTAATACAACTACATTTAACCATTAGGCGCCTTCAGATGTTATGTTCGTCAACATCATATCATTACTTGGAGGAATTAAGTTTACAACAAAATGTAAACTATCAAAAAATTGGCACAATTTAGAGTTCTTCCGCTTTCAACGATAGTTACCCAGGGTTCGAAAACAGTGAAAGCTGGGAAATACCTGAAATATACTGTATACAAAACAAGATGAAACCCTCCACAATAAAACCAGGAAAGATTATCGCTATTTAAATGTAACCTTTACATGTACATTATATTTCAAAATCTCAAATAGCTCATTTCGTTTTGCATGCATTTCAAATGGCAACCAACCGGTTGTTAAAAGATAAATACAAATACAAAGGGTTTGAATATATTTAAATTGTGTTTACATAACTACATGTACTCCATACATTCAACAACTCTTAGCCACCGGGCATCACAACTTGAATTGCTTGAATTTGTCTTATCAACATCCTGCATCCCTCATTATCAAGGAACAATATCCCCATCTTTTCAACCTGTCATGCTAATGTTTCAATCCCATATAGGAGATTTCAATCCTTTCAATCTACATGCTATTATTTATTTGACATCTGGGGAGGCCTTCCAGTCTCTTAAGGGAATTCAATAAGCCTTGGACTGCATGTGACCACTGCATCGTACTACAAATATAGTTTATACAACTTGGCCAGAGGGTTGGAACTTCATGGGAGTGCCAAGATGTTTTCGGGAATGGTGGGATATTCCGGGGTGCACATTTGTTTTAGAGGGGATGGAGACTTTAAGGGAGATGGTTTTGATTGTAGTGTATTTCACACAGACGGTTTTCCCTTCCAAAGCACGGGTTCAATCTAGTATACATTAAATTGATGACCAGTGCCTTCTCTTGGAAAACGTGGTATTTTTTTGCCCTCATATATTTCAAATAAACAAAAAAATTAGGAGTTGAGTATCCCTTATATCGTGTATGAAAGTCCCAAAAGGAATAAAACTATTCAGGCAGGTGAAACTACAATGTAATATTGACATTTTGATCTCACGGTATATCGTTACTTTTCAGTCCCGAATTTATCCTTGTTCCATTAAGCTCATCTTAACCTATTTTAATGGATACTAGAAAATTACAATATGACACAGAATCACTATAAACACAACAAATGTAAAGCCATAGGACATTTAAAATATTTCAAGAAACAATCATCATGTATATTTCGTTCGAAGTTTCTGCGGATAGATACCAACTGGTACATTTGATGTTGACGTGATACAAATTAGTCAGTTTGGCTCAGACATACAATCGTCAATATTTCAGAGATTATCTGTGATGCTGTGTGATGGAGCATCGCATAAACGGATCTTTATAAATAAATTCCCTCCCCTCGTCGGTAACACTCTTCACTGGTTAATCGTTTCATATTGACAAGGTTCTATCCGGAATAGTTAGGAATCCATTATCCAGTTCGGGCTATCAGCATTTATTGGATCTAGGCCTCTAAAGGTTTAGTTCTAAGTTTGTTCTTGTTTTTCAATCGAAATTATAGTCTTATCAGATGAATAAGAAGTGAAGGTTTTACCATTGTTCGATTGACCTATCACTGGAACTGTTATTCGTTTCATATGGGAAGGATAAAAATATTTACTGGTGCTATGAATTCCAGACAGAAATATCATAGGTCTTCTATACACACACAGAAATAATTTAATTTTGCAAAGATATTCGGCAAAATTACTCAAAAAGTGCAGACGGCAATATATCATTTAAATTCCTGATGTCATCTCTGATGAAGTTGAGGTTAAGCTTTCTGTACCCGGAAATCTCAAGAGACTGTATCAAACTGGCACGAAATCGAATGATCTATAAAGTATGTTGCTTTGATCAAGAAGAGCAGAATTCATGTCAGCTTAACTTGAACTTACTGAGTTCTATGGCAAACACAAAAGCCGACCTCACAGCAAAGAACACAATATATTTAAACCTTCGATTGTACTTATTGATACACAAGGGTGACATAAGTCTTTTCCCTGCTGAGGTTATACTGAAAGACGTGTCGTTCACATTTTCAACTTTCTTTAAGATACACATACTCTTTAGGTGGCAATGACTGGTACCAAATTACGGGAAGTTGATTTAATTTAGTTTTGAAACAATAGAATTTTACATCGAGTTTTTATTTGCCTCAGTGACACATCTTAGTTTCCTGCCGACAAGTAGAACGCTGTTAATTTGGGAACAATAGAGTTTCATGCTATGTCTTCATGCCTGTCGATAGCATAGTGGAATTCTTTTGTTCGTTTCGGATACATATTTTTGTTGATATTTACATTAATCCCATGCCTTGCAAACTTTGATTTCTATTGGACAGAGAATTCCAGTCTTTTGCTTCAAAGACACCAATTGACCAATCCGCGAAGGTTTTAGCTGAAACAAATGAAACGTTTAATTCCTGTCAGAGCATAACATACTTGCTTGCAACTTTCAGAGGATGAAATGCCCATCAGTTTTGGAACAATAGCACATCAAAGCACAGTTTGAAATTCTGTAGTCTTTCCTTTTGTTCTGTATGTTACCAAATTAATGGGAATTTCAGGAGCTGTAAGGTCGAAACCTTGTTAGCATGATGTAATGCACAAAATGGGATATTGCACGTGTTCCACAATTATCCATTTCTCAGTCTCACTTTTGAGATAATGTTTTATATACTATGAGAATATCTAAGACTTTCGGGTCAATTTAATCTACCTGGCATATGTTTTATTCTGTTTCGTCTTGTTCAACACCAAAGCTGAAAAGGTAAAAGGAACATCATACATCATCTGGTGAATGTAGAACCTGCTGCGTCTTCACAAAGTGTTATGTTTAGCACGTTGTCCTGCAGACATTTTCATAATGTACGACCCGTGGATTCAGCAAAGTATATTCAAACGCAGAAATCTCAAAGGGGAAAATAAGAATAGGTGTAAATTCTTTGATACTTGCCAGACAATTACTGCGTCATACAAAGAAATACATGCATCATCTGCACGAACAATCTAGATTTACAATAACGTTTGTACCGTTGAACTTTAAATTACAAAGCCAATGCTTTTACGACAGATAGTTGGACAGACTATTTATTTTAATGGTCCAACTTATTGTGCGTTTCATCATGAAGATCCCCGGGGGAGGGGAGGGAAAGGGATGGTAATTGGACTCCCTGTGCAGCCGGTAGAGATGTTGGGCAAATCTCGATAAATCATGGTGTCACCAAACCAAACTGTCAAATTCGTACCAGCAAAAACCAGCACGACAAGTTCCAACATGTTAACTTCGCATGAGATGTAAGTTGCCAACAAAAGCTGCACAGATCTTTGTAGAAGAAAGGGACAGAATTCATGAGCAATTGAAAACTGCACTTTGCATAACTGCTGTACATCAAGATCACATAACGTTTACTGTTACCATTAAGAAATGGGGCTGAGAGGAATATATGGCTAACATATGCGTAGGACGTCACATCAGTGCACAAAAATCGTATCAGAACTTTAACACGGTACCTTATGGGAGCTCCCTTGAAAACCCTTATGTACACAATTGATTCGATTTTCGTGAAATGTCGAAGAAATGTTAAACATAAAGGCAATCAATTACATTCGAATTTTCCCTTTCGTCTGTTTATGAAATAGATCAAGATAAAGTCTTCGTAATCGTTTTGCTGAGATCAATGCTAAATCCATTACATGCGCGATTAAACCAAAATAAGTTACAAAAGGAAGTACTGAAACTTGAAGGAGCCTCTGCTGTGTTATGCCAGTTGAATACTTTATTACACCTTGATATTAAATTTACATTCCCATCTTATATCAGTTAAATATCCAACCGAAGAATGGGTCAAATGCGTTTAACGTAAGGAATGCGATCAACATCTCGGGAGTAAACGTTCCAGCAGATAGACGGATCCAGGATTTCTCGTTAGGATGGATCTACACATAATTGGAGGAGGCGCCATTGAGTTTCTTCCTCAAAAAATAAAAGCACGGAATTGAAAGAATTTAAGGTTGCCGTCTACAAGAGGCCACATGGTATGACATTACACATTGACCACTTTAATTGTTTCTAAGTGTACCCCCATACAGTTATGGTCTTACCTCCCCATATAAGGCAAACAAGGTGAGAAAGGTTAATGAGCCATGACTTTTTAAGGCATGTTGTCTGATGG
>JBCAUI010443061.1:0-13969 GCA_038406195.1 Haplosyllis anthogorgicola
ACAGTTGTGACAGGCAAGTATACCAGTAAATAGACCACAAAATTAGTACAAAACTATTGGTTAAATAAAATAAATATTCCCGAGAGGCTTCCATCTTCCCGTTAAATTCATACATAATATATTTGTATTCAACAGATTTATTTAAATAATTCCTATCTAAAAATTGCATTTTGAGTTGATCTATGAATTTAGTATTTTCTTTGTAAAAAAATCCTGGCCGGTATGGGGATCGAACCCACGACATCCGCGTTATTAGCACGGCGCTCTAACCAACTGAGCTAACCGGCCACCTGTGCCGCATCCTTGACTAGCACGTTAGCTTTAAAGTTCTTTCATTTGATTTAAAATGGTTACTAAATTTTACTTTATTTGGCCAGGTCCCATTAATGAATTGGAAAATTTACGAGCAGTTCATGGTGCGAGTATTTTCTTTCATAAAGGACATTTATATTTAGATTTAACTAGTTAATGAGTGTACAATTTTAGTATTTAGCAAGGGACTGCGAGTCAATATATAATTGAACATGAATTTTCAATTTCACAGTGTAATGTCTACATTGTGACCAAATAAATTTAAAAGTGATCAGTTTTTTAAAATTAATACGATAAAGCCTTTTCATCCAGGGAATTAATGTATTTCTGTTTTGTTGCGAAGTTCTTTTGTAGAAATTAATATTTACTGCGTAGGAAAAAATAAACACATATTATGTATGTATCTGTCACTGGCCCAGTAATGGTTATTTTCATATGGGTTTCTACGTTAAACTAAGCAGGTGTAAGTCTGGGTTCCTTACTTTCGACCATTATCAACATTATCTCGGTATGCATTCTCATATCTCAAATATTGACACATTTCATTCAAGTACCATCATCATTGCCCACAGATTTCCCACTGATTGACTTTACTACTGTGAGCATCTGCAGCGGGATGTATCAAAATTTAGTATTAAAATGATCAGGTAAATAACGTATTTTGTTTCATTAAAAAAGGGAAGAGCCAAACATTCCCTTTGGATAAGGGTTGGAAGCTTTTTATGAACAAAACAAGCTGTTCCATCTCATGAAATTCATATCATTTTCGAAACGAAGAGAACAAAGAAGAGAAAGAAAGAATAGCTTTTGTTGCGCTATTGTTTCACAATGATAAGAATTTCACCCTCTGCCTGGAGTTGAAAGATACGGATACCCAAGTGTAATTCTAATGCATAACAATATATTAGTCAAATTCAGAAAGACAATGCCTTTTCAGAAGATTCCTTCGGGATTCAAAACGTTTTTCACTTGTATTGTACTTTGAATTAGAATACACGGGAAAGATTTACCAATCATTCCCTGTATTCAACACGTCATATAAAAAAACTTCCCTGGGAAATAACGTGAACAAATTTTCTGGATCGTTAATGTGTCTAGTCTGTAAAAGTAATGTCCCTCCCTGGATGGTAAATAATGAAGTGGATGCGATTAATTAAAGCATTCCAGCGCAGTTCCATATCTCACATAGTGCTGGGCCCCTATCACACGTGCACCTTGTGTATTATCACTGTTGGTTTTAACTGATCAGCATCTCTGATCTCTGTTACTCATGAGCCTATGTGCCTCCAGGCAAATGCCCTAAGTTTTAACTGATGAGTACGTTGCCTCTGGGCAAATGCCATGGGACTACATCTTCATTCAATCATTTCTAAAAGATTGGTTATGAACGACAGTCTTCTTTGGCGTAGGATCTGTGACTGTCCAAAGCAATTCTCACTCGAGAACTGGGTACAGGGTTACTGATGTTTCTGCCAATTTGGAAACATTTAGTAACAGAATTCTACGGTGTGCTAACGATACACACAAAACACCGCTTGAAATTCTGTTTGATCTTCAGGTTCTGAGCTCGGATGATTATGTGAAATTCCATTTCTTCCATTGCAAGACCGAAAGGATGCGGAGACAGAAAAATACAGAGGAATAGTGTTTGACATTGCAAATGTCCTGTCTGAACGTAAAGTTCAGACAATGGACCGAAGTTTTTCATTTTTACACAAATATTTTAAGAGTTTATACCATCAATACATTCTATATTAATATTTTAATCTTAATATTCTACACGTGGTCTGTCTAGCTCTTTTTGTAACCTGATTAAACCTCTCTGAAAACAAAAGAAACGGAGCTGCTGCCCCTGGGGAGTGGACATGGATCATGTTTGACAGGATTACAGAGGCAGTCAAGCCAGTAGGTCCTATCTAATCAGCTGTACTCACCCTAACAGACCTTTCATCGTAACTTTCAAGATGAATTACTTCAACAGCCCCGACAGTCACTCAATGGTCACCAATTCATTTAATGTCTTTCTGTCTTTGGAGAATCAGCTTCTGCTAGCTATGTAAGAGTGGTCACTCTTTCTGTTGTCAGCTTTTGTCCCTGTAACAGTGAACTGTAATCTCTCTCTCTCTCTCTCTCTCTCTCTCTCTCTCTCTCTGCACAATAAAAATAGCAGAATACCACCAGGGAACATGTTGTACACTGTCAGCAAAAAGATTAAATTGCATAAAGCCAATTAAAGTATTTTAAGAGTACAATAATAAGGAAAACAAATTTTGAACGGAATAAAAGGTTTATATAAAAAATTGGATAACATACAATTGAATCCCAACCGAACACAGAAAGGGTGTTTCTGAAATATCAACTTAATAAGTAGGTCACTTGCAAGACCCAGCTGACAGGCAGAATGATATTAGGTCTAGGATACAGGGAGATCCACCTTTCCCCACCTTCATCCACCTACTGTCCCCTCCTGTCCTCCCAGTACCATCCCAAATAACCACCTATTCACCAGGTCACCCCAAGAGGCTGTCAAGACCTTCATGGACTGCCAGACCCATAGCATATAGTTATAGTTTGGTTCCATGCAAAAGCAAGTCCAGCCCAAGCCTGCCTCCTAATACCAGGTTAACTGACAGATGTCTAGCTATTGCTACCTATTTATCCTCCTGCATGGTCTTCCTTGGAGGTTGTCCAACAGGAGCTACCTGTCATTGGCATCTCTGAATCTGAAACTGTGTGCCATCAAGCATTAAGCAAAATACCGTCGTTAACTTACCAACTGGATCTTTATTGTAAACATAGAAAATACTTAATTTTAAATACACAGACTATATATGTAAGAAAACCTGCCCTCGATATGTAGACTCTATGTTTTTTCTCACTTAATGGCACATGCCACATAGAAAAGGCACAATACTAAATATATTGTATATGTGTTATTCTGTTTGTTTTTTAACCCTGACGTCTTTTCTTCCCAATATAATAAGACAAACCGAACTTTTAAAGGGATGCTGTGATTACAACATAACTTTTCTTCCTTAGTTATTAATTTACATTTCTGAATTCATAAAGTACGTAATGGAAAAAGCGACGCACATGAAGCAAGAATCTTTTAATAAAAAGTGTTTGAAAATTTCTCATCTCCATCTTTCTTTAACGCATTATTAATTTAACTAATAAATTTTTTCCGATAAACGCTTTTTCTCCTTGTAAGATTGTGACCTCTAACGGTTCAAATTAGCTAATTTCACATTAACCCATATAAAGTCGTGTATATTTTCACAATTTTCTCACACAAATTGGCATCTTTTCCGCACAGGCACATTAACCCTTTTATATCCTTAGAAAAAAGGTAAAATGAAGATGTCTATAATTTTCTCTGCAGCTATATTGCTTCGGGTGCGACGCCCATTTGTGCTCATCACAATCAACTTTCAAACCTGTGAAAAGAAATATCTATCCATAGGGAGCTCATTTAGAAGAATTCTGGCCTAATTTGGGGAAATTTTCTTCATATTATCCAAAATATCCCCCAAGGGGGAAAATGGCTTATACAAAAAAGCTAAATGATCTCATTTAGAGGTTGTGGTGATGAAATATAAAAGCCTACAGAACATATCCAGTTATGTAGCCACAAAAACATGTTTATATAATGTTGAAAGGATGTCTTTGTGAAGAAATATAATTAACTAATTGAGAGTAGTGTACAAGGTGTACATTGCATAAGAAATTTTTGAAATCATCTTGGTACAATTTGATGTTGTTAAGACCAGGACCACAGAGACAATAAAATAGATCAAAATTATAAAGAAAATGTGTTTTGAACATTTGGTTTAAATTTTGAAAACAGTACACGGAATTCGTTTCAGAAGTTTCACAATAGCGCATCAAAAGCACAGCGTGGAATTCTTTCGTCCTCTTCTTTGTTCTCTTCATTTCCAAAATGATACGATTTCTGTGTACTGAGTCCGAAAAGATGTAAGCACAAAATGAATGTATATACCTAAAAAACTAAAATTTCAGAGCACAGATTCAGTTTTTATATCTCAAGAGTACTTAGTATTTTTGTCAACATATATATGGCATCAAAAGATGTCACTTAGATTATTGGTTCATTTGCTTAGCTGAAGTTTTGACACTTAGCTATGTAGATATGCATAATGAGTGGTGTTTTTAATGAGCAGAATTATCCTAGGGGTATTATAAGAAGTGAAAGTTGACATAGGAGCCACCAACCAGCCAAAATTATAGTGGAGCATAGTTTGTTCCAGACTTCATCAAGTAAAATACAGGCTTGAATCAAAGGTAGGACGAGACGGGGGCTGAGCTGGGTAGGGGAAGGGGCTGGACCAGGCAGAGGGAAGGGGGCTGGCCGCAGCCAGGGCAGGGGGCCCCGGGTAATGAGTGCTGGGAAGACATCCACACAGGGGTGGGGACCCTTGCAGAGGTATTCTCGCCATAAGTGTTGTAAAAGGAACCCAAATGTGTTCAAAATTATATAGGAGAGGAATAATTTTAGCTGCGTGTACTGCTGAAACGAGACGCCTTGAGGCTAGTTTCTTGGCTACTCAGGGAACTGATTGACTCACTAATCTTAAATTATACACCAAAGTCTGTCAATAGTGCCAGCAAAATAATTTTCAACCTTACCTCATCCTCTACATGTACAAATGGACCGGTTATACAACTAGACTAATTTGCTTGCCCTAATTTAATTTAATCATTCTACGTACAGTTATTTACAGTGATTAAAAATAAACCAAAAAATCATTCTGTAAGAAATAAGTACATGTTAACTATATTTGATACAACCTTTGTAAGAGCTTTACCTTTTGCATCCCGCAACAGAAACATTTTATATACGTACAAACAATAGAAAAAATATTGATTACAGCTTAGGGATCTAATATTGGCCTAACACGATTGAAATGTATCAACATAAAATAAAGACTTGGTAACGTACACCATTTAATGATTTGATTTAAATTTAAAACAGAACAGTTACAAAGCATGAAGACATCTTATAAATGTACAATTTTATATATTTCATACGCGTGCAATTGACAAAATACGCCAACAAAATTGTGCACGCAAAGGGACACTAACATTTTAGATACCTTTTATGAATCTTTAAGGATGTACACCTGATTAACTGTAACCTGGAGATACTCCCTTTTAGAGACTAATGCTCTGTCTCTTTAACTTTAATTCAAATTTTATGCTTTAAGTGGTCTCAGTTAAACACTATAAAATTACTTGGCTCACTAGGAGGACACGCACAATGGCCGTTGTAATTTTAGCGATTTACGCTTGTGAGTAAGAAAGTAGACGATGTCTGAATGTTTCTGATTTTGGTGCAATGCATTTGTTTACCTATTTTCTTTCTTCCCGTGCGTGCGTGCGTGCCTATTTGTGCCCGTGTTTCATGCTGAGGTCTGTGCTTCTGCGTCCATTAAAACTTTCATATATTTAGTCTGGATTTGAGCAAAATAAAGATGAGAAGGTGCCAAGGAAAGCCTTTAAGGGAAACCCATCTTTGTACTTCAGTTAGGTTGAAACATACTTATGGGTGATTTCTTAAACATACTGAGATATTGTATAATGTGGCATCACTTCGCACGCAGATGCACATGCATAGACACACTTTGCAGGTGCCTTGTTATACATGCCATACAAAGTATGATGAAGTGCTCTTACAAAGTGTTAACCTTGCCTGTCTGTTAATATCCTTCATTAGGCACGTATAATGTTATGTTTATGTACCTGAATTCCTGGAAATCAATGCAATTTCCAACATATGCTGCTCAAAATATATTGCCTATATATGTGGAACAAAATATACAAAATTATGAACACTTTTCGATATTCTGGCCAAATGTGTTCTTACTTCAATCAAGACTACGTATCAGAAAATAATTGCCTGTAACCAACATTTTTTGCGAAATCAGAGTAACTTTAAATGCAAGATATATCTTCAAAATATTTCAACAAATTACACAGCAGGAGGTGGTTAATTTACATATCTTATGCATAAATTATAAATAAGATAAATAGCACCTGTTAATTCTATATAATTATTTGTTCACCTGTAAGTATGCAGTACCACTGTACATATTTGAAATTGTGCTCTGTACAAAGATATCATTAAGACTGGACTCATTAACCTCAGAAATACTAATATATCACTTAATGCAGATTGTAGTTAAATTATATAGTAGTCTCAAGGAATAGGGCATACTTCACTAGATTTTCCATAGAGATAGTAAATCTGTATTTCCTTAAATGGGAGGGTAACCATGCAATCCCACTAAACACCCCCTTCACCCCACCACAGTCCTCCTTAAACACCCCTTATCCCCCAATAACACCCTGATCAACCCTTTAACACAGGGTTAACGGAGTAGAAATGGACAACCCCCTTTCCATAGATCCACCTATATCTGGTAATTCACCCTGGAATAAATTTTGCATGAAGTAGTACCCTTACATTCAACAAAAACTGATAAATACCCCTTTTACACACAATACCAGCCCAAATGGCACATCCTTCGAGAAAATGTCACATTTCCTTTAATGGCCATTTATTAAATAACTACAACATGTTCGTTCTTATTTTGCGTTTCTCTATTAAAGGCACTTGTGGTTACATACATGGTATTTAAATAAACTTAGCAAAATCGCATATTCCATTGGTAATTATCTATTAATTATTTACAAAACAGATCATGATTAAAATTTAAAGGCTACATTAACTACGATCTAACAGAACTTTAACGGGTAATGACTAAAAATAAACAAAAAAACTACAAAATGTTAATGAATGATCAATGCTGCTTAACATCTGCATTATTTCAATTTAAAGTTGAATAAACCTTATAATAATTTGCACATGTACCAAAAATCATATTTGTCCACTGAAATTTTGTCTCATTTCGTATACATGTTGATTTTATGGTACATATTTTGATCTCAGAACATTTAGGCAAATTTGACAAAATACAACTCGAGATACATTTGGCAGAAGGAATCAGAATCGCAGATGGGCATTTAAAGGTGGTCTAATTCAAAATTTTAAACACAGCCAACTAAAATTGAATTGCCCATTACACTTGTAATAATCACAGACAACTTCCGGAATTTTCTAGGAACATCTAGATATTCTCCAGACATAGCCTCAAGTTTAATTTGACAGTTCAAATTTGAATATTTGAAGTGATTTCTCTATTAGACCAACAGCATAAAAGCCCATAAAAGGACAAAAAATGAAAGCATTTTATAGCTTCATTAAATAATCAACGGCATTTATAAGGGAATTCATGGACAGTTGCAACTATTATTCTCTTTACAAGGGTTAATAAAGGCCGAAACGACGGTATAATAAAACAATTAGAACTAAATACCGTCCTTGGACCTAACACGGAGACCACCTATGCGTTTGATGATGTCTCTATCACAGAACTCCCTAATAGCCTTTATTTCAACAGTATTCATATTCTCTGTTTAGAAATAGAATTCACATTTGAATAAGTATAGCAAATGCCGAATGAGACCAGAGGATGAAATTCCTATCAAAAGCACAGCACTGAATCATTTGGTTTTCTTTTTTGTTCTGTACGTTTCGAATTTTAGGAGCTGATAAAGTAGCAAAATTTGGCATGTCATTCTGGGAATATGTTTTGTTGAAAATAACACATCGTGAAATGTTATTGTTTACAAAATTAAATAAATATTTAACACTTTAATAGATTAATATTTGTTTAACAGTTTAATAGACTAGTTATACAAGATAAAACAAATCAGTTTAAACAGTGGTGGGTGGTTAGTTTTGATTTGACACAAACCATTTTTACAGAACGTTCAAACGGCAGTTTCAAGTAGGACCAACTTGGAATCTAAAATCTATTTATCAGCTTCAAGCCTGCAGCGATCAGGCCCCAAGCTGTGACCCAATTACTCCTTTGTAATTCAACTGCAATTTGGGGTCCGTCGATTGGGAAAGGTTAAACTCTTTTTTCACTTCTTTCGTGAACTGTGTATGGATAAGGATATTTTTCTTCCAGGAACTTATTCCATGATGTCATTTTGTTGACAGATAAGTACTTGCAAAAGTAAAAGACAGATTATGAAATTACTATCAAAAATTTAGCGCCCCGCAAACTGAACTGAATGAGCTCAGCAATTATTGAGTAGTGCTAAACTTTTAATAGTAATTTCATGATATTAGATTATTCATATTTTGATTACAAAATTTAAGTGATCACACAAGATGATGGACTATTCCAGTCGAAATAAATACTTTTGGTAATCTTCCTAAAATTTTATCAATATAAATGTAAGAATTTGAGTGGGGTTTTTAAAACTGTTTAAATTTTAAAACGTTTCACATTCCAATAAATTTGAAAGTAATGAACTAAGCCTTGAACATTTTATACCTATCAATTCCTTTTAATCAAAACTCAATAGTTCTACGTCATCAAAGGATATCCTGTGGGAAAATTAAAGGGTACAAGATCTTTTGGGTATTTACCAAAACTAATAGTATAGACCTTACATCATGTGCTGTAATGCGTTCAAATAAAAAAGTTACATAGACTTACAGTTGACTAAGTTAAACTTTCATTTTTGCAAGTTAATTTCTTATGGAAGTCAACAGATGTTATGTACACGGTTTATTTCGATTAAAGACATGTCTTAAACAGTTTTATTTAAATTAGCAATAAAAGTAACCATTTGGAAATATGCTATTAGATTATCTTCTTTATCCACTTAAAACTAATAACCAATGCCTTGCCTCTTAGATTAAAATAGTGAGATATATGCCGATAGATTATTAGAAGAAAGAAGAAAAGTTATAGAAAGTACACTTATATAATGCACTTTGAATCAGGCCAGTCATTAGTTCTTTCCCAAAACAAGGAGGATAATGTGAACAAAGGGTATTTCAAGTAATGTTAACTTCTAATCGTTATTTCTATCTTATTAACATGCAATAATGCTGGTAAGACTTCAGATCAAGATTAGGAGACTGCATTGTGTATTTTACATAGATCTATCATCTTAAAAGCATTAAATATAAAACACTTGATTTTGAAACATGTTGCTTTATTTCTGTCGATTCCTGATCAACAAAGAGCAAGAAATGCATGCCACTCACAATGAATCCTACATCTTCTATTTTGCTCTAATGTTCATAACAGCTTATTTTCACAAACAAATAAATGTTGAATTCAATGTACTATTCTGCGTTTTGAAAGGAAGATATTTTTGTATAGTTTGGACATCATGTCTCTCTCAAAGCTCAAAACAAGATCCTGGAATCTTAAAGAAAAAATCCAACGTGGTAAATGCTTGCCATTGTACAAGTGTGGCATCTGCCTTAGTAAACACTATAAATTATAATTTGATTGTCTTGAGGGCAAAATGACAATTATGGATCATAACAATGTAATTATGCATTCTGATTCAGATGAGTGACTCCAAGGGAGCAGTGATTGACAGCTATGATTACATAGGGTAAAGATGTAATGTAGCGAGCCATTCTGTCAATCTGCCCAAGGCGAAGTATTCTGCTGGATTGGGATCCGAGCACATTGTCATTAAAATAGCTCTAAATCAAAATAATTCCTCAAAGCATCTAATTTAACAAAAACGATAATTCACTTCTAAATAGTTTTATGACTGAACCATTTGACGCAAATCAATGGAAAAAACCACTCTTGGGTACGTAATTTATTCTGTACTTCCTTACATTTCTTGTTTTTAAGGATGTATTGTGGGTTTCTTTGAAATGATAAAGAAACATTAAAATTATGTTAAAACTCGATTCTCACTAGAGCGCAAATTGAAATTTTCATAAAAATGTGTAGGGCAAATATGTCGTCAAAAAGACACAGCATCAAATCTGCTATTGACATGAAGTATCCTTCAGGGGCAGCTCCCGAAATGGATTTCATTTTGCGTCAATAAAATTTCATGCTGTGTCTTTGACTCCAAAACGCCTATTGTTTTCAAAATGAAGAGACTTAAGCAGACATTTCATCCTCTGCAGCGAAAAGCGAAATAATTTGGAAACGTTTAGGAACAAACATTTCAAGCTGTGCACAAAAAAGGCTTTACAAAACACCCAATATATTTGTCACTTTATGGGCATTTCGCACTAGAAGATGCCGCCCTCTATGTATGCTCCATAGGCCACCAATGGGGAATTTGCGACAGATATTAGGACGGCGCTCCTTCAAAAACAAATACATTGGGTGTTCTCTATTGGAGGAAATAAGAATTTTATCTTCGGCTGTGAATCATACATTTGTCTTATGTGTATGTATCGTTAAACTGAGCTGGACATTAAGCAAGCTGTGTAAACTTTATATACTAAAGACGTGTACAAACGATTTTTGTTCGGATGTTGCATACCACAGTGAACTGCATGTTCCAACTCTTATCTTACGTTTCTTGCGACTTGAATCAATTCAAAGGATTCGTTTAATCTCTTCTGCAGAATGTTCTCTCAAGTGTCATGATAGTATTCCAGGTATTTTCCTCAAAAGTAAACACCATTTATAAGTGTCTGCCAAAGATGAGTATTCCAGGTATTTTCCTCAAAAGTAAACACCATTTATAAGACTCTGCCAAAGATGGAGTTTTGTGAGGGGCTAATGAGGGTTTGATCAAAGTAATTTGGTCATATGAGAACTTGATAGGACATGATTAGAGTCACTTCGCATGAAAATATCCCTTTTATACAAGACACAACCCAGGTGCAAAGAAAGGTGTGAAAATTGCCAGATAATTATGTAATTTAGCGCCTGTAAAATTATTCCAAAGCTTCCCGCCTACAAATGACGAATAGTCGAGAAGTGTCATTCGGATCAGTTTTCGCTTTTGTAAAGTGTCAGCCGAGACACTCGAGGTGCTGAAAAACGCCGCGTAATTGGGCGATAATTGGATCAAATTTGCCCATTATCACTAATTCTCTGTCAGCTTTACTGCGGAATTATTGTTTTGCCGGGGTTTTTTGTGTGATCTAGGTGAGAATTGAGGCACAATTACTGTGTCGGTTTGCAGGGACGGATCATTCGGTTTCACTGGGAAAAGGGAGACTCATTTCCCTCATGGAGATAAAATTCAGAAAACAACGGGATTCTGGAACCAAAAGAGGTTTTAACGTAATTTTTTGTGTGAACCGTTCATTACGTTCAAACGGTTTAAATGTGTGGTCTGCTTCTTTCCAAATATCGGATGGGTATGGTTCAGGGAAATAACTGCCGTTTTAGTTGCAAGTCGTTTGCTGCTTTAAAAAGTACATGTTTCGATCTGGTAAAGAACCCGATGATCATTTCGATGATCAAGAAGTCCAACGTGTATTATGGCTTCATTGGCTGTACTTCCTCTGACGGTTGTTATATCTATCACGCGAAACATTGCCTTCACAGGGACTATTACATGTTTGTGCTCTGTACAGAGCTTGACTAAAATGTCGAAGGAGGTCCATATTTACACGACAGAAAAATACTTTAAAACTTTTATAAAGTAAAAGTGTATGCATATTGGAATCCAGATCTCAAAAAAAGTCTATAGATTTCGCTGAAAGATATTTGCGGATTTTTGATCCAATATCATTCTGAAATGCATTTGCCCATGCTGTTCTCCAGTAAAGCAATATTCTCCCTAAAATATGACACGCGCTTCATACACCTCATGTAGATGTCCCTTGGGGAAGATGATTGGACAATAAGGATTGACAGACACTTTATATGATCATAATGAACCAATCTCAGCCATCATTTCTTTATTTCCAAACAATTTTTATGGTGTATTTTTTCTTCTTACAATTCACATAACATGAATCGTTTGTTGACAATAGGGGCTATTGTTCTTTTCTTTCGTTACAAGACATCAGAGCACTGAGAAATGCGAAGCTAGATTTTCTTATGGTCTAACATACTATTGCCATTATTTTTCAATTCCACGTATCTTTTACCATTATGATGAAAATACGTGTAGAGGAAATGTTTATGCATTTCATTTTATACAATGGTCTATCAGTTAGTGTAAAAGAGTCCTATGACGTGATTTCAATGAGCATAAAGGCACAGCGGGAAATTCTATTGTTCCACAACTAAGATGATTTTCCCTTAATCGCTCATGAGATGAATTAAAGATAAGAAAGAAAAAGTTATATTCCTTATTATTTTTGGCAGTGCCATGAGTTGTCTTTTTCCCTCTCATTTTCGTCTTTATTCTCTCCCAGGAAAGTAGCTTCTGTTCTGTTTCAAAATTCCCTTCGATTTCGGATTGTTTCCCCCGAGGGACAGTTATCAGGAAATGAAGATTGACAATCACTTTACGCGATCCTAATTGAGTCTACTTACATGCTTCACCTCATTGCAGGTCTCCACTTAAAAGCTGAAGTGTACAGCGTTTCAATTTGCGGTTTTACGAAAAGTTTTGTAATTTGAAGTTTTGTGAAATGACTTGAATCCAGTTTTTAAATACACGTTATAAACTAGGATTATTACTTTGACGAATAGAAAGTATACATCTCGTTCTTAAAATATTACAAATAACTATAAAGCCTTAACATTAGCAAAAAATAATTTTGTCAGAGATGAGGCAAAAGGCATATTACAGAATTTTAAGTAGAGGTACCGGTAGCTTGCGCTTGAATGAAAAAAAAAATGCTGACTACATGCAATGACACATTAAAGTAAAAAAAAAGAACTCTTATGTAGTCTACTGTTCTTTAATGTGTACTTTCCCTTATTACTCTTACTTATTCATCACATACAGTATGAGTTAGGAATTCAAATTTACAAATGACGTTCTGAATAAAATGATTTATATCTACTACCAGTGAGGTATCTCACATTACATACCAACCTAGCTATTATTTCTACTTACATCTTTTAATTCATATTCTCCACTTTTTGGAGATCAACACCTGGCTTATGGTAGTGGTTATGTACTAGTATTGGGTCACAACAAAACATAGGTATTTACCACAAAACATAACATGGCTTACAGTGTAGCCCCTAACTATCCCTCTAACCACCCTTCCCCTCCTATCATTACTCACTTGTACCCCTGGAAATACCCCTGGTTTGTTAGCTCAAAGGGCACCAGTGTACACCCCAAAGCATCGAAATAATAGTGTTTTGCTATTATAGCAATTAGATATGATGATTGTTCTCACACCTATCTCGGTGTGGGGTAAGAGGATTTGAGTACCTTAGGGTCTGATTTTGAAAATTGAAGTTGTTTCTAGGACCAAGTTACAAATATTTAATGTAAAGGAAACTTAATTCTTACATCGGAAGAGTTATTTCAGGAGAATCCTATTAACTTGTCGAGCCTTTGAAATGAAATAAATTCCATGACGTGCTATTGAACCAAACAAGAACACAGCGTGAAACTTCACTGTTCCAAAATATTCTTGCATTCGTAGGAATACTTTTATTGAAATTGTGCAAAATCACCCGATAAATTTATACTGTACAAAAGAAAACATCTGAAATGAAGGTAATTGCATTTTCATGTGCCTTAAAGGAACAATAAAAGAAAAATATTATTCTGAAAATGAAGAAAACTAGACAATCCAGTAGGTTGCAAAGCCATTGCATTGCCCCCAAATGCAAACCCCCCACAACCAAAACCCATTAAA
>JBCAUI010443172.1:0-13969 GCA_038406195.1 Haplosyllis anthogorgicola
TAAAATCATCTAGAGAAATCAGAAGGTGTCACTATCTCCTAGGTTTTATGTCTATTTAAAGACTCGTATCAAAATGGCAATAAGATTGACCTGTTCCCGTCTTGTTTTCAGTTGCTATTTGCTGTAGATTTGGTGTGCTTACGTCACGCAGACGTTTTGTACGTTCTAAAAACGTCTTAACCAACAATCCATTTCAACATCACACAATATTTTCTTCATGTGAGACCAGTGTTGTAAGCCAATACATATATTATTAAGATACATGCATTTTGCAATTTATATCAGCATGAAGGCACATTTTTTCACAGAATACAATAGAACCTGCTTTAAGAAGCCACTGCTTCGAGCAGCCACATGACATTTATGGTCATTACGTATGTTTTTTCTTACATTTTCTTTTTGATAAATCATTTAAATCATCACTGTTTTGTGAGACCACTTGTCATTTATGACCAATTTACATTATGAGTAAGAGTGCCCTCTTAATGCAGGTTCTACTGTAGTTATCTCATTCCTGGTTTTATTGTCATGTGTTGCGGTAATAATTACATCAATAATCAAAAATAGTTCCGTAACATGAACAGTGAAGCCTGCGGACGAATTAATGGACTGGTAACGAGGCTAATGGAAAATAAACCGAGCGAGGGAAAAATAACTAAACCTGTTGCCGAGAGAGGAAAGGAGGAGGAGAAGATAATTATGATTGTTTTACCGAGGAGGAAATGAGCTGCCAAGAGTCGGTGGATAGTTATCAATTGTGCATTTTTCACAGAATCGAAACAAAAAAATAATACTTTATGCACTGAAGCATATTTAAGTAGTAAAATACAGTATTTACCATGTATCTGCGTTTTTGTACAACTTTAACTAAGCATGAATAAACAACATTTTAGATTTCACGAAGTCAGTGAACAGTTGGGCCTCCTCTTTAGGAGGAACAACTGTTTCATGAACAAGACCCAAACAAGGTGATTTTAATTATTTAGACTGGTACTCTTCCCAAGTCTTTGTGAAGTCAAAATTTTGTGTCACAACTGGTTACATTTTTTATGAACAACTGTTCACATCTTGTTTGTCCCTTTCGTTAAAGACCCCCCAGGAATCGAACTCGGATCGCTTGCTTCCAAGCCATTTTGGTTCCTATTCAGCCATCACACATCACAAAGTGAAAATGTTCCAGGCTTGATATTAAGATCAAACTATACCGATCGTTTTGTGTTGTACAAAGGATTAAATCGTTGGTTTCTGAGTCTATATTTTGGAAACGAATAGAAATTCATGCTGTGACGAATAAGACATATTTTTTATGCTAAATTTCGTAGGAGGCATGTATATTAGTAGTGAATCAGTCCGCCATTGTTGACTAAAAAGTGTTGCAATGATTTATAAAAGGAGTACCATAAGATTAGAAAATAATTCCAAACTTTACATAAATCATGAAACAAGGTAGCTCAAACGTGAGTCGCGAAGTAATATGTTCAGTTAAAATATCCATCAGTTCGTAACGTTTTTTATTTGCACACAAATTAGGTCATTGCAACTTTTTTCTTGACTTTTAGTTAATAGCGGTGGATTGATTCACTACCCTGATGTATCACTGAAATGAAAGTCGCAGCCTCAAGTATTTTGTCTCGTAACTCACTTCGGTGAATGACCAAATATTGAAGGTACAAGTTGGTTGCCCGCGGACCCGGAAAAACGGTTACGTAAAACCAGATTAGCTCGGTTGTTTGCTCGTCCGACCCTGTGGACCTGAGTAGGGCTTCGAACCGTGTACCGGTGAATCGGTCAAACCGGTTTGGACATTTCACGGTGGGATTATCTTGGAAAATTTACAAACTTTTAAACGAGCTTACTGCGTCGAATGTTACAAACAACATAGGCCTGGTTAGTTGTCAACATTTAATCGGCCTATGCAAACAGTTTCAAAAGTCACTGTTTCGTTTCGAGATTTAATTGACATTTTGTTGAGTTTGTAGGAGTATGGAGTGTCAACCCAATTTATACTCAAAATCTGGCATAATAAATTTCATTTCTGTCACTCGGTTTACAGGGTATTTTGCAGATAAATATCAAGCTTACACGTTTCACCGATGCACCGGTTTGAGACATCACGGTTCACTGGTTTGTCATGAAGGTTCCTGTTGCAAACCCTGGATCTGAGATAAAAGCCGGAGGGCAGCAGGAGAAGAGATACGAAAAACACGCTGCTACAATGTTGAATCATTGAATGGAATCGTAATTTTGATGAAGCAACCAAATGCTACAACATGCATTGATTTTATTTTCTTGGTTGTAGCAGTGGCTGGATTACTAATGCATTGAAAAAAAACCTGTTATAACTGTAATCTTTTTTGTATTTATTTCAAATATCGTACATATTTCTAATGTATTATTTTGAATTGAATACGGAACGGTACTAGACAGAAAAATGTCATGCACTGTCCACTGCCATAAAAAGATGGAAGTATTAGGCGACATAACCATGACTTTGGTTTACGTTGGTATTAATTGAAAACCGGTGTAGATCATAGGTGAATCTGAGGATCACAGCACACACGTATGCACGAAACATAAACTCATGGGCAAAGGCAGCCCATGCTCAAGAGAGGGTACCAGTGGCCCCATAAAATGAAACTTTGTCCACCAATTTTTAATAATAAAACCAGAGCAATTGACCTTCATAGTCAAAGAGCCCAACTGTTCGTACCGTCCATAAATGTCATGTCATGGACCAGTCCTGGGAATCGCATGTAATTTTGAAAATGGGATTTGTGTTATGACCCAGAATATTGATAAGCGTCGTGATATGACAGTTGTGGCGCTGCTTCTTTGCAGGACACACAGGTCCTTCTGTGCACCATGGATGGGTCTTATTGCGTTTATTGCCTTTATCGCCCTCAATGCAAATACAGAGAATGAACACAACTGGGTTAAGCTGCCTCCTCGTAGCAGATATGATGTTCCTAACGGGAGAGATTACGGTTCTGTCACAGATGGAATTCAATAACAAATGGCCTGAGAAATGAAAAGAGAGCTTTAACCTATCGTTTGTATCACTGGTGCCAATATCAGACTTTTTCAATGAATCATTTTGCATAGGAAATAAAATCATCAATTTTCTCTCAATGTCATAAACACCCTGTTTGCATGGTAACTTTCAGAAGAAAATTAAAATAAGAAGCCAGTTCGGAATTTATGTTTATAAAATCAATAAATACTTCTGTTGTTGGACACTGCCAAAGCTTCAGGTTTAATCATGTAAATTAAAGCGTCCTATCTTGTTTTGAGAAAGAACAAGTTCTTAGTCACTAGGCTAGTTCGTTAACTTGTTCGTTAACAAATTGGTTAAAAATGGTGCGATTTTTAACGTTACTAATTTCATTTGAAATGTAGAGCAATGTGTAGCTAAAACTCAGTAGAGTAGTACGACACTGTGTGTCGTTGAAATATGTGGTCTTGTCACAGATAAAACTTTTTAAAATTGTTCGCATAACATTTCCCTCCGCACTTTGAAGAAAAAAACCTTATAAGGTGGCTGAAATATGTTGTCCATAGCAAGATACATGTATGGTCACCTCGGACATGATCCGTGGGAACAGTTCAGCTTTTAAGGGGTCAAGTTAACTTTCCATTTTCATTTTTATTGTGATCGCCACACTTTGAAAATTCTACCAGTGAAATGTAAGCCAAATGATCAAAAAAAGAGGCCCAAAGGATGTAACCTTAGAGAGGAAGGGACCTGACGGCAGATACGGTAAAAAGACGGATGGGAGGAAACCAGATGTTCGGATCGACATAGATTGAGCCGCAGGTCATGTCGATATCCACTCGGGAATTCTCACATTTGTTTTGTGCTACAGTTGTTCGGCTTTGGGGTGTCTATGGGTATACACAGAAATGGTATCATTTTGGAAACGAAGAGAACAAAGGAAAGAACGAAAGAACTTCACGCTGTGCTTTGATGCGCTATTGTTAAACCTCTGATACGAATTCTGTGTACTGCAATAGGAAAAAATAGCAGAAATCTGAAATGCGCTTTTCTTATATTTAAGAGAGCAACATAATCTTTTCAATTACTTTTATTGAATTTTGAGCAGACTCTTGGAAGTAAAATAAACTCGTAAAAAAAACTTCATTGATGCAAAACAAACGTTACACACGTCCATTTTCTGAAGAGAAATTTAAAAAATATTAATAATTCAGTCTGTCTAATGACAATGAGTAACTGTTGCAGTACATCACAGTACAAATCTTTAATAACTGCACAGTATTGTTTGTAGGTAATTAAAATATGTGCCGTGAGATATGATGTTGAAGGGTTTTTTTCAATTATAAAATGTTGCACTATGAAAATGCTTCCCTTTGATTTGTCATGTTCATATCGCGAAAGTGACATTTTTGATTACCATTTTTGGAAAAAGGGGTCTATCTAAATGGCCGTTTCGACTGTGTGTCTGTTTTTGAAATGTCACTATGTCTGTATCTCTGGTCTTCTGCTCTATTGAACTAACTTCATGTGACCAATATTCGATTGATTCGATTGATTTTCGATATAATTTTACACCGACATGAGTAGAATCAGTTCAGTAATATCATATTTTGTCTAGATTTTATGGAACCTAATATAATAGAGAATCCTTAGGAGATTCCATACATGGGATTGGCAGACATCGCAGGTTCACGAATCAGTATGCCATAAATACAAGTGATTAGCTGAAAATAATACATTAATAAAATAATCACACATTGCGTATTTACCACAACCATGTAGACACGTTAACTGGTTTTTGGAAACTATTGAAACCTTGTGAATTCTCTTGGGGATACGTTTCTTGCAAGATTGTGAATTGGTTATGGAAAACGTCTGTTTAGAACTAGAAGCTGGTGATGGGAAACGTCTATTGAAAGATGATTAAGGTAGTTGTGACAAGCGTCTATTGGAAGTAATTAATTTAGCCGCACAGCTCTGATCCGCGTTGCAATTTTGAAGGCTTCTGCGGATTATTCTGCGGAAGGTTTTTAAGTCTTCCGCTTCATGGCTTTGTGACTTTTAATTAACACGGATAAAAATGAAGAGCTTATTCATCTGTCAAGATACAAAAATCGCCTCATAATATTGGAGTACAATGGGCGTACTTCACTAAAATCCCCGATGTATAATTGTAAGTGTGTGTCCACTATTCGTGAATTTGTGCGGGAGCTAGGCTGAATCGCCCGTGCCAACAAGGCCCCAACGTTCACTCTGCAGCAGCTGTAGCATAAAAACCCAGGTACAGCGAGCACATAGTTCAGACCGGAGCTAAGGCTAGAACAGGTAACAGGTGCCAAACGTTATTCTTCCCGTCTCCTCGGACCAGACAACACAAAGCCGCGCTTGTTCTTCTTACATGAAAGTGCTCACGAGATATTACATTTGAGCTTTTGCGACTAGCCGCACTACGAGGGTCACGTCAAAATTGGAAATCACTGCTGTTGGGGAATAGTCTTATCAGGTTAAGAATTTTACACTAGTTAATATAAATTCAGACCTCAGATTTCTCTCTTGGTGTAAATTTCCTCCATTGATTTGTTTGTGACTTTTTCTTTTTCATTCTGCCCTACTGGTTTATTCTACGATAGGTCTGCTGGTGGTTTAGAAATTAACTGGGTTACGTTACTTTGGCGATGTTGTTAACGTACGCGTTTTCATATGATTCCTTTTAAAGGGCTGATACCATGGTCTTGGTTTTCGTACATAAAATAAAAAGTACAAGTTGACCTTCACTAATCATTCTTTCATACTGCAATGACCAACTTTGTCTCAACGCGTAAAACCGACAATAACCCCTACCGGAAATTTAACCCCATCCTGCCTCATCTCTTACAACCACTTTGGATATTGTTTTCAGAGCAGTTGAGATGTTCTGAGCTTCATCCGCGTATCTATCGAATTCCATTTATTTAGATAAAAGAATGAATAATGCACACTACAAGGGCTTTTTGGCTCATTTGGCATAATTGCCAAAGAGCCTGTAGAATCATGAATTGTCCGTCGTCGTTGTCGTTGTCCTGCGTTGTCCATCACCGTCTGTGCACAGCTACCCTGAGCACACTATTGATCACAGAGACTTCATATCTTATACACATATGCACCTATATCCAATCCCAAAGCCTAGCAAAAATTATGTTGCTGTGAACATTATTCCCAAATTGGCAGCCACATTTGTGTTTTTCTTTGAACCTCACTCTTGGACATACAGTTGATGATACAGACTTCATATTTAGCAGGGTGATGCATCTACATACCCTCCTTATTTTCTGTAGTGATTGTATCAATCCTACCTATATTTTTAGTTTGACAGCCATATTTGTGTTTTTCATAGATCACCTATAAATTTTGGGATTTGATCCCAGACAGTTTATTTGTTTCCATGTGATATTGAAACCTTTTCATCTTAGTTTTTTTGATAAGGCCAAATGAGCTCAGGTCCATCTAGACCTATTTTTTAAATTTCAATCTGATACTTGATAAATCCCGCATGATTCCAATTACATGATCTCCTTTCTAACCCATTCCTTTCCCATTTACCTATCTCATATTACCCTGACGTTTACATCAGGCTGCAGACACGATACGGAAATCCCTCAAGTTTCGCTGTGACATTAAGAGGCCTGACTGATTGGCAGATTGCTTTAATTAATTTGCTGATGTTCTTTATGGAGACGATTCCTTTTTGCAGTGAACCTGTGTCTCCCTGGACAATAAATCGTCATGAGAAACACGACACACGGAAAGCAGAGGGACCATCTGATATTGATCAAATATTCTCAAGGACACAATTCAATTCTCGTCTATTGTCTTTGACATTGTATATTAATACAAACATGGACCATATAAATAGAGAAATTGGAAAGTATATGGCAAAAGGCAACACTTTCTGGGAATTACAGTTGACGTGACAACCGTTGCTATGGTCTGATTGCTTTTGTTACTTCTGAATAGTCTAATTGTAGTCAATTCGATATAGAAATGAAAGGCAATAGTAGAAACCATAAGGAGTCAAAATTGCGAGGGATGGGCGTTGGTAGGTAGAGGTAGCCCAGTTAGATAATATATTAATATTTTACCATAAGGCTGTCTAGGTTTCTTAGTTTTCATTGGTTTAGTTATCGTATTTCACTTCCTCTGTTGGACGACTTTTAAATCGTGGTTATCTATGGTTGCTGTGCCTTGTTGCGTGTTACCGTTTGGTTGTTTTGTTCCATACTGAAGAGGAGATGGGCAACTGCCTATTTACATGATACTGTTTTACATGAGTTCTGTTCCAAATCTTTAATCTTTCCCAAAACAGCACAGAATTCCATTCTGAGCTCTGTAGACCATATGATGCTGAACCTTCTCTTTTGGAATCAAAGCACGTTTCATCGTTTCCTCCGCTGCAGGCGTCGAACGGGTTCAAATCAGGAGCCCCGCGTATGCGAAAGCCAATACCCAGCGTTCAATTCCTTTCAATTCTTTTCCTGTTAATTCGCTCATTTCTTAGGCTGTTAATCGCTTTTCGTCACGATTGTAAACTATCATACAATGATTATTACAAATAGTAGGACAGAGATTTGCAATATAATGCTTAAACACCTTATTGTTTGGATTTAAAAATAATGGCAGAAGTGATTTTAAACAGATACACAAACTGTTGCACAAAATTTTACGCGGCAAGTAGCTAACTAGAACCTCATGGAAGTAATCTTTCGGAACTTACTCCGAGTTCGACTCCCAGTGGTGTTGGTAGAGACGTTGATCAGTGTCTCAGTAAACCACACCAAGGTGTAAAATTGGTACCAGCAAATGGCGGAAGGACAGATTTGAGGGTGTTGGGATGTAAGTTGGCTTTGTTCTTATCACCTTTAAGAAATGGCTCACATCCAAGATTGGGTGAGATGCCAGCCGGGCAAGTAAAGATAGTTATCCACACGTGCGAAAATGACGGTATACAACTTGGAAAAAACGCGATTCGACGGTTACCTGAGACATTCGTTTCATCCCTACTCCGTTGGGCAGAAGAATCAATAGAAACTTGATATTTGAGTAAACTCCAAGAGAATTCACGATGTGTTTCTGTCTACAGAACGGTCACTCAAGGTCATCTGATCCTTTTGGTTCCGACTTGAAGCAGAATGTGAGAGTGATTGGTGTCTGATGTCGGTCGTCACTTATGCTACTTTGACATTTACATTTGTCACAAGGATAATGTTCCTGGTCGTGTATGCCTGTCTCAGTACGTCTAATCCAATACAATGACCAGAATGTTATTCACGTGTATGGACGAAGCTATTAAAGAAATTAATGTAGGAATGTGTAACTAAAAGCGTTCATTTTAAGAAATGAATGGGAACGGCCTGGTTTTTGTATCATTCCTGAGATTATATCATCATCTGTAGTGCACTGATAGCATACTCCAGCAGATTATCCTGTTTTTTGAATATCATTTAATCTCAAGTCACCTTATGAGGTGACTTATGCATATTCTCGAATTATTCAAATACTTTTAGTAGTTGATGGCAGATTCATGTTGTGCTTTTCAGGAGAACATTAGTACAGTGTGAAATTCTATTGTTACTAGATTCCTCTGAACTTCTGAGACGGCGTACTTTCGTCTGAAATATACTTCCTCGCTGCATTTGTGGATTTACTCTTCAATTGCCTTTTTAAATATTTGAATCTGTAAACCAACGAAAGGGATGTAACATTTGCTTCATAAGCTGTCTAAAGATCTATGATAGAATCGACTGATGTGCGCTCCCTACTGCAACCCAAGGGATTTCAGTTCGTACACAAATTAGTCTCCATAGAACCGTAGTTTCATGAATAAATTTTTCATGAATAAAATTTTGAGTTACAGAGCGACTTTTAACTTCATGTTTTTACCTTTACTACTGTTTACATTTTTACATGAGATTGACGACTCTCTGCGGAACCATATGCCCCTCTAGTGCGAGGTAGAGAAATTTATACAATAATGTCATAATGTCACCATGCAGGGATTCCGTTGTAAGTGCGGTACGTCCCGTGGTTTTGTCGACATGCAGGGATTATATATAATAAATGCGGTAGTTCCTGTGCTCTGCAGGATGTCCCAGGAGATCACAGCGGCAGATAAATGCGGTGTTGTCAACACCCAGGGATGCCCTGTAATAAATGCGGTACATCGCATTATTGTAGTAGGCTGGTAGAACCTGTATCTCTCATTTTCTCCTAATAATTCAATCTGCACGAGAACAAGCTCATGGCTGTAGTATGATGCAGGGTTCCTGTTTAAATACGGTAGATAATTTAACCGATTTATCAAGGTAGTTAACATTTTCAGCGACAGGAATTAATTTTACAGCTTCACACCTTCAAATACAGGGAAAATTAACCACAACTTTTCATATCACATTGTAGCTACAACAACGTGGGTATAGGGGTTCCCCGCATAAAAAAATTCCCCATTTTTTATTTGACATGCAGAATGATTCATTTCGAAATGATTCAGAATAACAGGTTTAGAAATTAAGACTTGCCAAAGTTGTGTGATGACAATGTACCTCGTTCTGGGGAAGACATGCATGTCAGTACAAGTCGTTTCGGTTTGTGTGCCTTTACCCCCTGATAAAATAACCGAAACGGCATTTAAACTTTTAAAGGTTCTGAGTGGAAATGAATAGCTTGAAACAACTGTGCCACAAACTTTAGAATAGGTTGCTTTGATTCCATTTTGAGAACATTGATCATAAATGTCTTAAGAGTTACTTTTTTCGCCTAATGCAATTATCTCCTCCCGTGATGCATGGTTGAAGGGATTTTTATTGCATAAGAAATATGAAATAAATTCATTGTTCCGATAGCTATGTTATTATGGGTATCTTGTAGTGAAAGAAGCAAATAAACGGACTGCTCTGTGAGCTCTTTTCCTTCGGTTTCTTTAGGGGCCTACATAAAAGAAACGGTATTGTATTGTTCAGCCTTTAGCCAGCAGTTACTGGAACAACATGAACTTCTGGATGTTGAATGTTTGTGGGGAGTATTTCACTCCACTCCAAGACAAAGAAAATGATCGTTGTTCCTCATGTAAGGCCACAGGGCTACCAAAGTGACATCTTATACCGTGTACAGACTATTTATTTCCCAGTTGAGTAGAGGATTCATAATTATAACGATTTTCTTAAAATTCTGAGCATTTATAAACGGGCTAAATTAAAACTGGGATCAGTTGGGGAAAATTTGACGCATAATAGAGTTAAATAGATTGGAATAATGAGGGATATCGAGTTAAGTGTTTAAGTGTCAAATTTACAGAGGAGAAATTTAAATATTTCAGTGCATTTGGCGTGCTTGCCATTAAATGAACAAATGCTACACATGTACATATACTATTTAGCATGCAGGCCTATTATATGTAGGTCGTCAAATACAGTGAAATCTTTCATATACGACCACAATGGATCATTTTTATGGTCGTAAATAACAGAAAGTACAGATTCATTAAAAAGTGACTACACAGCTGTAAAATATGGTCATAAAAGCAAGTGGTCATGAAACAGTAGTCATAAAACACAGGCTTCAATGTACAGACTTTACTGTTTGAGGAAATTAGTCCACTGTACTGCATAAAGCCCAAGACAGATTTATGTTAGAGACGCAGAGACAAGGGGGATTTGCTTCTGAGGGGAATTTGTCTGTCGGAGGCAAAATATTAATAGACTCGGAGCATCGATCCTCACAATGGAATAGATCAGGACTTTATGTTCCACTGTACAGTGTACGGACTCTATAAAATACCGAGCATTCTAATCATAGTCCCCATAAAAATCTCCAGAGCCCCTCCGGAATTTGATTACTTTTACTAAAGGCTCTTTGCCTTTTGGCACATGTGGTATTTATCTCGGAAGAAAAACATTCATTGTGTGCGTGCGTGTGCGTGCGTGCGTCAGCGTGCAAAGTAAAAGAACTGTTCATCCTCTATTTTGTCTTGACCTGAGCCTTCCGTTAAAGTACAGTATCAAAATGTTAGTCAAATTATGTAATATGAAGTGTTTTCAACAAAAGAATTTTATTCTGTGTCTTTCATTCGAACAACAACGTCGTGTGTATTTTAATTTGCTTTTTTCCAAAAACACTTTGGGACTGTGCTTTAACGAAAGCCTCAGGACAAAGATTGCATCCTCTGCAATAAATATTATTCAACTGATCTACATTCAACTTTGTAAAACAACATTTTGTGCGAAGTATATTTGTAAACTTAAAACACAGACTGTTTCACGGGTTTTAATCTAAACGTAATTTCCGGTGTGGAAAAGCTGGTGTCTGAAGACAGTGTTGTCATTTGCCGAGAAGTGCGGAGAATTGGTAGAGAAAGGAAAGATTGGAGTTTAATCCTGCTCCACAATGATAAGCACCAAATCATCTTCTGGAAGAAATTACTTGTCTGGACTCAATCTGTCGCTTAAAGCGAAACTTGTATTACGTTTCATCGACATGACGACGCTGATTCCGAAAATAGAAATGGACTTTTTAATTTTTTATTGAAGTCCAGAAAACTTATTTGAATTTGTTCAACAATGTCTAATAAAGCGACGCAAAGCATATTCACGATTTTCAAGAGTGGCGGAAAACGTAAGTCAACAAGCAAAAAAGTCTGGTCTCTTGACATAATGTGCCGCTTGTAATATGGACGTGTTTAACGGTAAATTGATTAGCGCCCATTAGGTCACCAGACAGCTGATTTGGTATGATCCGTTATTAAGTCACAGTTACACACAAGAGAAAACCAGTTACTGCATAAATTAAATGGAAATCATGAGAGGCAGGCTTTGAGCACTTTTATGGTTTGGGAGTAATATACCGGCGAAATTTCACTGTTTGCTAATTTAATGTGCCGATCAACTTTTATGAGTTCAGAATGGTGAGGTATCACGTTTACTGTTGAGGTTATGTTTTCTTAAAGAAGCTTGTTATTGTAAAAGCAAAGAACAAGCCGCAATGGGTACATTTTCAAAAGAGAAGTTCCTGCTTCAAAACACAACAAAGCCCAAAATAGTTGCTTTTTCAAAAGAGAAGCTTGCTAGTTCTCGCTAGAACAGTCATCTCAACACATCAAAACTGGCTTCTCTGCTGCAAATTCAATTCATCATTTTGAAATGTTCGCCCTCATTGAAAGAAATAAAAACCATTTGTGTTCTATTCATTGTCCAAAGAAAAGTTAAAATGAAAATTAGATTAGAAAATTAAGATATTCTCAACAACTTAAAACTAAAATTTCGGTTGAAATAAATAGCTAACCTTTTCTAAAGTAATTGTTATTTGGAATTTCTGAAGCACTAAAAAGGATTGGACAGCTGATAAATTCATCTGGCAGTGCTCTTTCATGTTGAAGAAAGGGACAAATCTCAGAAAATTCTTAAACGCCCCAGTTCTTGGTTTAAACGAGCATTGACCGTTGTTCAGCATAATGGATTGAGGCAGTTTAATTCGGTTTGAAAAGAAATTACCGAATCGGGAGTGAGAGATTATACTACTGGAGGAGCCCGCCAAGACCTAATCAACTGTCATCTCTGTGCATCCAGTATTGACCTCCACAAGATTTATGGAACAGTTTTGAAGTTCAGTACACGGTATGCTGGTTTCTGACGGGTCAGGGTCATTCTGACGCCGGTCCATTTGACCCCGACAATTGTAATGTTATTGATATCACGGTAAATGCATTGGGAAACTGTTTAAACAAAACAAACAAACAAAAATGAAAACAAAAAAGGCTGCAAAATTTAAAACAAAAAGATAAAATACCAGAAAGGACAAATTACACCACAGGTTTTTTTTTGGTCTTTTGCGGCCCGATTCAAATGAGGATTTATATCTCATATTTGAACAATGGAATTCCATGCCGTGCCTGTCACTTGAAGATCGGCTTCTATTGTTTCCAAAATAACGTTTGATATTCATCAACAGGTGTAACAGAAATTTATGTCATTTGAGACACCTTGAAGATCTATTGAACACTGGGCCTCAAACTTGAATTACACACATTGCCCTCGGTAAACCGGTTATTGGAAGTCGTAGATATCAAGCCTTAGATTCGTTAAATTTCACGTTGCCATGGCGCAGTGGTGACCACTCAGAAGAATTGCCACTGTTCTTACTCAAATACTGGTGTAACATCACGACAGGAATTATCTGAACATATTTCTACGACAGCAGGGCAGAAAGTTTCAGTTGAAACGGATGTAATTTGATTCTATTTCCTTTGAGTGGCTGAAGTAATCTTGGAATCGTGTTGCATATTAGTCGCTAGTGGTTTATGCCAAATATGGAAATGTGCCTTTGTGTCTTCCTTTATATGTGCGTGCGTGTGTGCGTATGTGCGTGCGTGTAGATGTGTGTGGGGGGAAAGGGATATTGAAAGTGTGTACATTACAGATTAATTTAAAATTTTTCACTGCAAGATAATTAGGACATGCATGATCCTTGCGTGAAAGGAAATCTTTTTAACCTAAATATTTGAAAGTAAGTTTTCTGACATCCATGTTTGGTGTGCTTGTAGGATGGGCGATGCTCGGAGGAGTATCTCGCGAACCTTCCTCGTCCGGAGTCGCACCTCCAACTCGCTTCCGGTCACGGTTGCTGCACCCTCTTCTGGTTACAACAAAACCAACCCAAACATATCAACAAGTACGACTGTGCCTCAACCATACAGGTATCCCAACCCAAACATATCAACAAGTACGACTGTGCCTCAACCATACAGGTAACCCAACCCAAACATATCAACAAGTACGACTGTGCCTCAACCATACAGGTATCCCAACCCAAACATATCAACAAATACGACTGTGCCTCAACCATACAGGTATCCCAACCCAAACATATAAACAAATACGACTGTGCCTCAACCATACAGGTAACCCAACCCAAACATATCAACAAGTACGACTGTGCCTCAACCATACAGGT